>JAXGGA010001897.1:0-115000 GCA_038373865.1 Uloborus plumipes
ATCGTGAGGAATATTTAAATTTTTAAAAAATTTTTAAAAAGTTTCCAATATTTGTTGGTTGAGTTTTTATTTCACTATTTTATTTCAAACTGTATGCATTTGGGAACACATCAGTTTTTGTACATCAGAATTGTTATTTTCTTTCTCCATTACAATGTTCCAAATTTTTTAACCTTTTTGTACTGTGAATGAAAAATACCTACGTTAGTTTTTGAATGCTTTCTTAGTTTTTTATGTCACTTTTGACAGTGGAAAATTAAACTTATGTTTGATATATTACTTTTGATAAGAACGAATTTGCTGCCGGTCAATCGCTTTACAAAAGCATATATTGTCGAAGAAATGTAACATTCTTCTTTTTTTTTTTAAACAGAAACTGTTACATGTCCGATATCCGTAGTAATCAAATTTACTTTGTAGTTCAGATGTTTAAAAATGCTTTGCTTTACATGAAATAGAACGCTATTGCTTTTTTTTCTTAATTTTTTAACAATGGAGATATGTTAAAAAAATTAAAAAATAATTAGGTTTTTACAATGTATTAAAGTGAAAGAGCCGAATTAGAGAAGACAATTAGTACAACAATGAAAATCTGATAATATGTGCAGGTTGATTTGTGGCTTAGTAAATAGCATATCATTATTTGATATTAACAGGATAAACGCTACTGTATTTCAAAACTAACTGACATCAATCCCGTAAAGAAGTACATGAAATTTTAAGCTTATCTTTCCGCTTATTTTAAGCATTTATATAACATACTCCTTTCAAAGAAAAATGATTTGATCATCTAGAAACTTTTTGTTATGTGATCACACCTTTCTTTTGCATTTAAGATTATTTGTAGCTCCTGTCACGTGTTTGTATTGCTCCGTTTTTCTGTCGTTGTTTATTTTATTAACTGCTACAGTATCAAACATTTTAAATTTCTGAATTTAGACAAAAATGACTTAGTTTACTGAAAATATCATAGTTTTTTGAGTGGAATTCTCTTTAAAGAAGAATCCGAGGAGTAATAATAAGTAGAAAAATCTGGTATGGACCCCACACTACTTCTTTTACGTGTAAATTTCTTAGTAGATGTCTTAAGTGTTAAAATAGTGCTTGGAGTGAGCAAGGTAACAATTCAAACATGTACACCCTAGTCTGCCACGAAAAAATGCAAAAAAAGATTTACAATGATTAATTTTCCAAATATCGCCGACTTTAACATCATTCAGTGGATTTTTCGCAAAATAACGCCAATAGCGTCAAATTGAACCCAAATTCAAAAAAACATTTTTTTCGCCAAATTTATCGCCACCTTGGCGATATGTCACCAAATTGATGTTAAACACTTGGTGACCAAAAGCTTCCCGATATGTCGCCAAGTGGTAGCGCCAATTCATATCACAAGTCTGCCTTGAAATTAACACTGATTTACCCCACAAAAGGGGTAAAATATCCCCTTGAGAACATGCGAATGGAACCACAAGGGGAGGTGCTTAACTAGGCCCTCCTCAGAGCCTACATACCAAGCTAGAAGTTTGTATAGCATATAGTTTTTGAGTTATGTGACATACATACGCATATACATACGCACATACATACGTACATACAAACGTCACGAGAAAACTCGTCGTAATTCGCTCGGGGGTGGTTGAAAAGTATTTTTTTGCTGATTATATGATGGTAGGTACATATCCACGTGCTGACAAGTCGAAAAAACTATTCAACATTCATTGGGGGATGAGCAAAATCAAAATTTGGACCCAAATTTGAGTGAATTTTTTTTTTCGTGATCACAATACTTCCTTTACTACGTAAAAGGAAGTAAAAAGATCTTGAAAATCTGATGTTCCGTTAAGTGGGCTAATTTGGAGGCAGCGACCCAAGCGACTAATATTATGCCACAAAGACTTTTTTTAATGATATAAAAAAAAACCTTTAAATTACGTCCAAAACTTTGAAGAAGCTGTGTTTAAAAAAGAATAAATATATAACTCAAGTTTTGATGGAATTGATACTATTTTTATTTCAAAAGTTTAAATAGAGCAGTAAAACTCAAGTATTTACTCAAATGTGTTTTAATCTTCCATACACTGGAGAAAAAAATAAATATAATTAAATCAAATACTAAAATAACTTCTGAATGCAGATTTTAACACTTTACCGACCGGGCGTCGATTAATCGACGTTTTGTTCCCAGCGCTTACCGACCGGGCGTCGATTATTCGACGTTTGCTCTCCGGCGCTTACCGACCGGGCGTCGATTAATCGACTTTGAACCGATCTGTGGTGACTACCTTTTTCACCAATCAAGCTGTCGTTTTCTCGAGTGCAGCTGGGTGCGACTAGATTTTCCTGCGAGGAAAGTCGGGATTTTTTCATCGATATGAAGGTTGTATTATGCAAAAATTCTAGCCTTAGACGGCGGATAAAAGCCCACCAGCAGTTTTCTAAGCAGCGCAGTCAGCCAGCGGTTCTCAACCAGTCAAGTAGGCAGTTCCGGTTCTGTTCTCATGGAGTGTTGTCTCGCTTCTTCCCTTGGAGTTCTCCAAAATATTAATGTTTTGTTGCGGTTGCAGATGGCGCACGTCCATCATTTATTGAAAGCATTATATGCTGATACATTGGGACATACTGTCCAGTGTGTCTGAACCGGTAAACAGACTAAAGTTCACAGTGACGTTATTTACCCAAAGTGACCGTTTCATTTGCGGCGACGAATGAACACGGCCTTACATTGACAAGTATCAAGCAGCAAGCATATTTTATTCAGATAATCGGTGCTTTTTTTTAAACTTTTATTTTAGCCCTTAGAAATGAATGGAAAGGATAGTCTCGGCGAGTGTTATCTCGACGACCTGTCAGATTGTCTTGACTGCCGTTCAGCAAGTAGTTCTGATGACGAAAGTGATAGCAGTAGTATAGTCGTTCGAAAGCGGCGTCCTGTACCGCTGATATACAGTGATTCAGAAGACGAGGACATGAGTAACAATGTTGAAGACAACAATGGTACATGGTCAACAAACGACAAGAGTATAATTTTGGAACCTTTCGAAGGCAGCTCTGGCGTAAAAATTATGCCAAGTTCCTCTGAAAGCGTAATGGATATTGTGCATTTGTTTATTGGAAGTGACCTGATTGAGCACTTCGTGAAGGAGTCTAATAGATATCATTATCAAATTTTGGAAAAATATAAAATTACATCAAAAACGAAAAAATGGAAAGACGTCACGGTGACTGAAATGAAGAAATTTTTGGGCCTGATCATTCTCATGGGACAAGTAAAGAAGGACATTCTCTACGATTATTGGTCTACAGACCCTTCTATAGAAACGCCGTTCTTCTCGAAGGTTATGAGCAGGAACAGATTTTTACAAATAATGCAAAGCTGGCATTTTTGTAATAATAACGATATTTCTCCTAATTCGCATAGGCTTGTGAAGGTCCAGCCTGTCATTGATTACTTCAAGGAAAAATTTAACAACGTATATAAACCAGATCAACAATTGTCTCTAGATGAATGCGTAATTCCGTGGAGAGGTAGACTGTCAATCAAAACATATAATCCGGCAAAAATTACAAAATATGGAATACTGGTTAGAGTGCTTTCTGAAGCTCGTACAGGATACGTATCCAACTTTTGTGTGTATGCCGCTGATGGAAAAAAATTAGAAGAGACAGTATTAGCGGTCATTGGACCGTATAAGAACATGTGGCATCATATATATCAAGATAATTATTACAATAGTGTCAACATAGCTAAAAATTTTTCAAAAGATAAATTGCGATTGTGCGGGACGATTCGAAAGAACAGAGGTCTTCCTCAAATACTTCAAACGGTCAAGCTTTCAAGAGGCCAACATCAATTTCTTAGAAATGGCAATATTTTATTACAAGTATGGAATAATGGCAAAAGAAATGTAAACATGATATCGACAATACATTCTGCACAGATGGTGGAATCTAAAAACAGAAGCAGGACATCACATTGCCCTATACAGAAGTCTATTTCAATAATGGATTATAATAAATATATGAAGGGCGTAGATCGCGCAGATCAATATCTGTCCTATTACTCCATTTTTAGGAAAACAAAAAAATGGACGAAACGTGTCGTAATGTTCTTCATCAATTGTGCACTCTTTAACGCCTTTAAAGTATATACAACTCTGAACGGACAGAAGATTAAATATAAAAATTTTCTGCACAAAGCGGCACTTTCATTGATAGAAGACAGCGAAACTGAAGAACAAGGTAAGGATCTACCTAATTCCGAACCCACAAGAACTACATCCCGATTTGATCATCCCGTAAGACTCGCAAATTTCGGGAAGCATAAACTAGTAAATATAGTGACCAGCGGTCAATGTAAAAAACTCCTGCGACAATGCAGAGTTTGTGCAAGTAAAAAAAAAACTAAGCAGAACAGGTTTCGCTTGTAAATACTGCAACGTACCACTACACAAAGGTGATTGTTTCGAGCGCTATCATAGTTTAAAAAAATATTAAACAACTTCTTTTTTCGACAGACATTGTTATATGGATTATGGCATATTTTATGTAAATAATAAACTGAAAACGATGTAATAGATAAAATAAATATAGTTTAACAATAAAATGTTAAAAGTACAAGATTTTATTAAATTTTGTTACTCTACAATAACACGAAGCGTACAATTTTACCAGAGTTTAAGAAATGCACATATATCCCCGCGCGTCAGTCTAGGCCAAAACCGAGTCGGTGTCTTGGACGATCTGCAGCTGAGCGGGCGGTGAAAGGGCATAGGATGTTCGAATCGCTACCGGTCGGTAAAGTATTAATCAAGCCAAACTCAATGGGACAATATTATGCTAGGAAGAGCTTAACATGTATTTTGAACGGGGAAAAATTAGTTTTACATAGTTGGAGCTATCCTATACACACCAATGTGCCACACGAAATGTTCCACCCCCTTAAGTATCTAGATTTTTTCAGCCATGGTATTACAGTAATGAGAGACGTAAATATATTGAGCGAAATTTCCATACCTCTATCACAAATAATACAAAAGATGTGCTTTAAAGTCACTGAAAAGTCGCACCAAATAAACGCTCTTAACGGTACTACTATGTGATTTGTCTGTTTATAAAGCGCATTTGGCGATAGTTTTAGATTCTTCTTTCTATGTGTAACTATTTGTGTTTCCAATTTTCAAGCTCCTCCTACTTGGAAAAATGAACCTGATGACATAAATACCATAGAAGGAGAAAGTATAACGATTCATTGCAAAGCGATTGGCGTTCCACCCCCACGAATTTCGTGGTTCATTGGTAATTATTTTGAATGGATTTTAATACAAATTTATAGCCCAGGTAGAAATTTAGTCAAAAGAGCTGAAACTTTAATCAAAGAATATTTATTTTTTCTTTTTCACTTCAATGTTTCCGGGAACATTTAAGAAACACTTTTAAATCAGTTAAAATATTACTTAAACTTATATTAAATCTATTGGTAAAGATAATCCTTTCACAAGATACTTAATTAATATGTATAGATAATAGATTACAGTTTAGCAAGTAAACAGACACTTGAATAACTTATTTTTTTACTTATCGGATAATATATGAGTAAAATAGTTTTATAGTTAGTCTCTGACCGTATCCTCTATTATGGGGCGTTTTTATTAAGTAATTGAAAAGTTTAGTAGATGATGTAAATATGCTTTTACATCATTTTACAAAATTTTAACTCTTTGTAGTGTTTTAGATATTTTTAACTTGCCTTTTAATTATTTAAAGTCTATATGTTTCAATATTTTGAATGTATAAATTGTTTTAATTATTGATGTTCTATTTTCCACTGTAATTGGATTTGTCTGTAGTGTGCAATACTTTTAAAATAAATAAAATAAATAAATAAATAATGAATAAATGTTGTGTAACAAACACATTTAACTAAAAATGGATTTGAAATGCTGCTTTAACTATTCACACAAGCAGCGCTTTTATTTAACTTGTGGATGATTCCACAGTCACGTGTGGGACAATCAGAAGAAATTTTCACTAACATCCATGCATTTATACGATTCATTTATGGATACAGGTTAGAAATTTGCAAACCTGAGGAAAATACTTTGCGTATAAGATTTGTGGAGCAAAACAATTTTTTCCTGAAATCTTTTTAATTGTCGTTTTTCATTAAAGTATTACTGTCACGTGTGGGACAAGCGTTTGACATTAGTTTTTAGACTTCACAACTCTAGTGAAAATTCCTGCGATTCTGTTGTATTCTGGTAACTCTAAATTTTTAAACATACAATATGGTTTTCTACTAATAATGTTTCGCGATTTTAGCTTTAAAAAATAAACATATGCTGAATTTATAAGTCTTTTAGTAACTGTCACGTGTGGGGTAGTTTGCGATTTTCTAATTTTCAAAGGAATAAAAATAATTACTAATTAATATGGATATGAGTAAATTACTGATCTACAATGTCAATCTTTTCTGATATAGGAGAAGATAAGGATTCCTGGATAACAATGGATTCTCAGTCAAATGTTCGAGTACTTCCGAATGGGACTTTAGCAATGACCAAAGTAACAGGTGATATGAATGGACGATATACATGTCAAGCTACAAACGATTTTGGAACTCCACTTACAAAGACAATCTTCATAACTGTACTAGGTAAAAGAGATAAACTGTAGTTCATTTTCTACGAAGTGAAATAATGTTGTGCTAAGCAAGCTGTAAGGTTATTTACCCTATAGTAATAGAACAAATAATTTCAAAGGAAAGCAGCAAACTTTTGATGTATAAGAGCATTTTTTTGAATAATATTTCTATAGAAAAGTAGTAGATTAGTGTCTAAATTAGGATGGAGAAAACTATCAAACAATTTTCACTAACTTAAAATGGGCTGAAATTCACAGGATACAATAATTTATCAATCATCATACGTTTCGTTTCAATTATTATTTTCAAAACAACGACGTTACACTTATATTATATATTATTAAACTGCGGAAAAAAATGAATCCCATAGATTTTTGCGAGAAATTCACATTTCAAGAAATCATTTTCTCTCGTAACTACCTGAATCATGAGCACACTTTTATGCTATTTAAAGAGCATTAAAATATTTTGAACGATTTTGTTCTTAAGACCAGTTTTTGATTTGCGGCGATGAACCTACATCAAATTGTTCACAGTTATTTTAATTAAGTAATTATAAACAACTAATTTGCTATTTTGTTTAGTTAGAGCTACTATGAATTAAGATAGTAAGGAAAAACTTAAATAAATACAAAAGTAAAAAAATAGTTATTTACGTTGACAATGAAGGAAGAAGCACATCCATATGAATCACTGCAATTTTATTTCTCAGAAGTTCAAACTTTCTGTCAAGTTGCATGAAAGCGCTTACTTTATGTATAAACGTTTACCCTTGAACGTTTTCACACATGAAAGAAAAAAAAAAGACTGGAACAAGGATATTTTGTTTTTCTGTTTTGGTTTTTGAATACAATTAACATTTGCCACCTTATACTTTCAAGAAAATCTAGTTTTTGGTGCTTTAGAAATACTAATATACTTTCAGTACATCAACTGAAATTTACTCTACTGAGCTTACATTTTCGACTTGATTGTTGCATAAATTCGGTTAACTCAATAATCCATATCACTATGAGTAGGCCTAGAGTATTATAATATGCAGTTTTAGAAAATATACGTTTACGCTAAGCTTTTTGGACCATTAGTTATAATAAGGGTTAGTTAGATTTTAATAATTTTTATTATTAAAGTGAGTTTCTTTGTTTATAATTAAAGAAATAAGTTACAGTTAAAAAAGAAAAAATATATATGTACACATTTTTCATGTTTTCTAACTATAAATTTACTTTCGTTAAACACAAAATTTAGAAATTTGTTCATACGTTTAATGATTTATAGCCTGAAATTTGACGAGAAATAATTTTTATAAAAGAAATATTTAAAAACTATTATTGCGATACTTTTTTTTAAAGAAACAGCAGATTTATCTAGGTTCGCGTTATGGGTCATAGATGAAGAAGTAAGAAAAATAACAGCCCATCTGCAAAAATTCTCATTTCCCCCGATATGTGGCGCTGCATGTTCAGTGAGTATAATGTATTACTTCTATAGACAGCCATATTGCTCTTTCTTTCTAATTATTTATTTTGTGTAGTTATATTTTTTTGAATATTTGTAATTTAAGTGAAATGAAAAAAAATGTAAGCTTGACTAAAGACTGACCCGATTGAAGAAATGTATCATTTAGTGTTTGTGACATCCGTTGCTTGGATTTTACTGGTGTTCAACGCTTCTGCGAAAGGTAAGTTTCCCATTGTGTAATTTGCAGTTAAATATTTTAATTTATTATTCTCTTGATTGTTATATTTTTCATTTAAACTTGAATTATAGCTCTTATTACAAAACGCTTGTTAAAATAAAAAGCTTATTATTGTTTGACGGTCAAGGAATAGTCATTTTTATTTGTTAACAAGACGTAGAGTATCCCCATTTCTCCTTTTTCGATCAGACTTTACTCCCTTTTAGATCCCTTGATCTTGATCACACCTTTCCTACGAAAGGGACACTTGTTTTACTTTTATTTCTGAGTTCTATATTTTAATCCAATGTTTTAAGAATATAGGGCCATTCCATGAAAAGTGAAACCAATTGGTCAAAAATTCATATTGAAGTTATGTTGCTATGTTATACATTATTTTAAAGCTTAAGATGTATATTTTAAGAATCCTGCATTGGTTTTTTGGTGAGAGTTAGAGTAATACTTGTTTTTTTAGTTGGAAGTACGATATTCACGAACTTGTAAAAATCAGAAAAAAGAACACATTTTCAAATGCATATTTCTCATCGAAAAATAAAAACAAAAATAACTACTTGTAGCACAATTTTAACTACTAAGACGGTACTATAATAATATGCATTCAGTAATTTCTTTTGAATTGATCTAAATGGTGTAATTGAAGTTTGGAAAAAAGAAGTTTGATGTTACGTCTGTAACAAAAAAGAAGCAAAAGTTGTCATTACGTCCTAAAAAATCAAAATTAAAAAAAACCCTTAATGGTCCTTTTGGCAAATTCTTAGAGTAATTGCCCACCATAGTTAAAAATATTGCAACTGATTTAGTTTTTAAATTAATGCTGTTACAGACGTAACATTTCGGACATAACAAATGACTCTATGTTACGTCCGTAGCAAAAGTAAATTTCCAATTAAATAGGTAAAAAGCACAGGATGAGCAATACATGTATATAGCATAATATGGTACGAGTACTAAAGTTTCTGGTATTCTGATTTTGAAATTTTTAATTATGTCGGCATGTAATTGAAATTTATTTCTTAAGATTAATAAAATACACATATGGTATAACTGATTATAATTTATACCTCAACTGGCATTTTTTTGCTACGTTACGTGGAAAGGGAGCTGTGGATGGAGTTGGGGTGGTCAGGCACCAGGTGTGGCAGAGAGTAAGATCTAGAACAGCATTTGTCAACGACGCTCTTTCCTTTTTTCAGTGTGCAAACTCCATTGCAGAAAAAGTTAAAATTATTTATATGCCCCAGGAAAATGTTTTAAAGCTGACGCCAAAATTGGAAGAACGGTGGGCTAACATCGCGAATTTGCCAAAAGCCCGCGAAATGCAGAAAGGACACATGCCGTTCGATTCGAAAACGGACAAAAAGACACATTTTTCATAAAAAAAAATTATCAAAATTGACCAACTGTCACTAAGAAGGTTAAATTTTAGTTTGGTACTAGTATTCTGCTATATCATCCAACATTTTCAAATTTTTAAGTTCTCCTAAGACCAATCACTGATTCCAGGGAGGAATTTACTTTTTCCGATTTTTTTATGTAGCAGCCCCATTATGCATTAATTTTAAGAATACAAATAAATAAATTTGTGTGAAGGCCCTTCTAAACTTTTCTTGTGTCAATCTTTCTTGGAAATAATTGTCTTAAGATGCATTAATTCATTGTTACATATTGACATATCGGCATATGCTCTCAACTCCCCCAGACTTACCCAAATTTTCTAAAACTGTTACAGTATAACTTAAAATATTCAAATAATGTGTTAATTAATGCTACTGTATTGTTTTAGCACAAAAATCTTTGTTTATTCCTGCTTTAAAATACTGTTTTCTACTTTCAAATCAGAGATGTTACGTCTGTAACACCACTTTGTTTCGTCCGTAGCAAGTTTATGAATTTTTTTCACAAATTCGGCAGTCAAAATCCACACAATCTTTATGGTTTTAGAAAGCGTGAAATCTCTAGAATACGTATTAAAAAAAAAAGTTCAAAATTTCCGTATAATTCAGAGGAATATTGTAAGTTGTATGACATAGTCGAGTTTTTGCTGTTTTGTGAATTACGTCTGTAACAGGCAGTTTTTAATTTCTGTATTTTTTTGTAATTAAGCAATCTGCACGCAAATTTAATGTAGCATAAACATCATCAAGTTACACTACAGGAAAAAAAATTGAAGACTTTCATCAGCCCAAACCAGAATTATTAGTGTTCAAAGTCTGCGATTGTTACGTCTGTAACGATGGAATTGCCCTATAGTTAAAATCAGTTCAGCTTTTTAAAACTCAGCTGATTTAACTGATTTATGAAATATTAACCAATATCTGTTATTGCTGTTTAAATGTAATATTGAAGTTACACTTAATGAAATTAGAGCTGTTTATTTTTCCCACTATTTGTATTTTCTAGAAAAAACACTAAATCATAATTTTGGCATAGGCATTTGATGAAATAAAAATACATTTATTGGTTTTGGTATCATGTATTGTCAAAAATGAAATAAAACAAAATGAATCTCTGATTTTCTGCTTTTTAATATTTTTTACATTTATGTACACACATACACACACGTTTTCAGAAATTATTAAAAAAAATTAAACTGACTAAAAATTTTTAAAAAACGTTTCAAAAAATATATATTTTGAAAAAAAAACCCTCTTTTTTTTTTCAAAAAGTTAGAATTTCAAAAAAAAAAAAAAAAAAACCTTAAGTCTTGGTTGATGGTTGAAATATTAAGCAGTTTGTTTTAATTTGGCTGAAACTTAAATTCTAGTTAATAAGCTAGTTATTTTACACATTTTTGTAACAAAAATGCATATTTTATCGAGTACATCTTTCTAGAATAAATCTTTATATAGGGTAGAGTTGTGTATTTCACTGACAGTTTCAAAAATAAACGATAAGGTGTAATGACTGTTTGTATAAATAGTAATCCCTATGAATTCGGCATCACTTGTAAAACTTTTTAGCAGTAAGCCTTTCATTCACCTAAATTTTGTTTAATCTTTTAACGTTTTTTTCCAGAAGCTCCAGTTGTAGCACCATTCATATTTCCCCCTGCATACAAAGAAGGTGAAAGAGCAAGTGCTACATGTACAATTAAATCTGGAGACAGACCTTTTGAGTTTGAATGGAAAAAAGATGATAATCCTGTTGAAACTTCTTCTAACGTCTTAATACAGTCAGTACTGGACTCTTCATGGTTAGTTATCCAATCTGTATCCGCACGGAGCTCGGGAAATTATACCTGCATCGTAAAAAATTCTTTTGGGAGCGATAGATATACATCAGCATTAGTTGTTACAGGTAAGATAACATTAAATTAACCGCTTACCATACGCACAGTTTCAAGTATATGATTTTAATGATGTTCCGATTTTTTGATGACTTTATAAAGCACTGATTTTCTTGTAACAAACAATTAATTGGTGAGTGAGAAATATAAATTTTTGGGATTTTGTGTTTAGGATACAATTAAAACTGACGGGTAATTTAAAAACTACATGTATGCCCTTTTTACGCATGATGTAAAGGACTGGAATTGAATTTTGTATTCGTGCAAAGTTGAATAAAGTTTACTCAAAACCTTATACGAAATAGATAAAAATTAAAATAAAGAACTAGTGACAGAAACTCGAAGAATTGGCGAGTAATACAATTTTTGATCACTAACCTTGAAAAACGAATATTTTTTTAAAATTTGGTGAACTCTATAACATATTTATTATAGCTCCCCCAACATGGATAAAAGAGCCCAAAGATGTTTTGACACAAGAAGGGGAAGCCTTAAACGTTGAATGCGTAGCTTTTGGGGTGCCTCTTCCAACAATAAAGTGGCTGAAAGGTAAGCATTCTTTTGCTATCATTATATAGAAAAATCAACCCTGTTGAGAAGCATTTTTGATTTAATGATTGAAGGTTATCTTATAATACTCTTTTCAGATTGACGACTCTGTTTTATAAAGTAAATTTCTCATTTAAGGTTATCATTTCAAAGAGGTTTTCATTAAGGTTATCAAAATATTTAAAGAGTTAGTGTTCCACTTAATATCTCTTCAAACGCTATCCTACGCGTAACTTGAAAGCTGAGCTAGAACTTAGTCGATTAGTCTGTGGACTGTTCATGAGGTGTAAATAAATGTTTATATTTGTCTAACATAAAATCTTTCATATAGCATAGTTTGTAAGCACAACTTGATTTAAATATTTGTGCTCTTCATAACCACTCGTTATCTAGTTCGCAGACCTTTCAGTTAATCTTTTGAGGAGACCAGACATAACTCGCCTTGTACTAGCGCCTTATACTTGTTTCTATTTACTTTCAGCTGAGGGTAACATCCAAATGCTTTTTTAATATTATGACACTAAAGAATGCTTTTTTGTTAAGGTTATATTTAAAACTAAATGCAATGTATATAACATTAGTTCATGCATTCTATTTACAACAGGAGATACAAATAAAGAAGCAATTCCTAATGATTCCTCATCTGTAATGAGAACGTCTTCTTCTGGAACATTGATCATAAACAGAGTTGACTACACAATGAGAGGATTTTACACTTGTGAAGCCGACAACGGGTTTGGTACACTACTATTAAAGACTATTAACGTATCAGTTCGTGGTAAGACTTCCTGTACGAGAGTGACACTTTTTTTGTGCTAAGCATTATCGTGTCAGAATTTTTGTAATGTTGCTACGTTTTCAATATAATGTTATAGCATAATGATGCTATTTTTGTTCATTTCTGAGTGATCTCATGTGTTTGAATGTATTGCATGCAGCTAATTTCTGGAGGTTTTTACTCAGCAAAAAAGTTTAAAAGTATGATTTAAAAAAAATCAACGGGAAGAACGAGTAAATAAGATACTTAGAATTTCGAAGAAAGAAATTCGTTAGAAAAGGAAATGTAAACAGCTTTCAAATATATTATGAAAAAATATATTACACTTTTATAATTAAGACAAAATAGAGATAAAAATCTCTTGATTTAAAAAGAAATAATCCCTCACATTTTTTTTCAGATTTATTTTAATGTTATTAATTTACGTTTTCTAGTATATTACTTGAAAATGTGTACTTTATCTTTTGTGAACATAAAATTATTATATGTAGTAAAGATTAATACATGTGCTGAAACGTTTATTATATATATGTATTTTCTTTTTGAAAGAAAACTGTAAAACGATAAACCAGTGCAATAAAATTATACTTTTCATATTTTTTAATTTTTGTGAATAATATTTTAAAACTTTTAAACAAATCTAATGTACAGTCAGTAAAATTTTTATTGTTTCATTTTTTTCAAAGTTTAAAAATAAACCCCTCATAACAAACGGTTTTAATATTTTTAACAAACAATTCTGATGTATTGTTCGTTTTTGGAAACAAAGTACATCCTTTTTATTCTCTTAAAAATACATAATTAAATAAATCTTCAAATTTTACAGCTATACATTAATGTTTTTTAAACAAAGATAACATTTCTTCTTGAATATAATTGTCATTTTCACCGATATGGGGCGCTGCATGACCATGGAGTCTACGCTTGTTTGAAACGCCATGTTTATATAATATGTTTAGTATAATGTCTGTGCATAATACGTTTGTTCTGTTAAGAAAATGCCTTTAGAATATTTCAGATTATATGCAGTTGCTTAAATTCGGAAATTTGGCATGGGACTTTCTATACTACGGGTGAAACGTATGTTATACTTGCTGGTAATATCATGGATTTCCACTATTACAACAGGATCAGCAAAAGGTAACGTATACCATTTAATATATTACATAGATCCTGAATATTTTTAAAGTATAAAATGCTCCAAATTTCTGAGTCATAACAGTTCTATTCTTTGTTGAAAATTGAACAACGTTAAGAGGCGAAAAAAAAAAAAAAAAAAAGATAAAAATAGCCAGGTCGGTCTGGCCATTTTAATCTTTATATTTGCACATATTGACGTTTTTTTTCTACGTTTCTAGCTCGAAGAACTTGAATTTAATTAAATAAGATTCCTTGCTTCTGCACAAGAGGAAAAGAGAAAAAAATGCGTGAAATTTTTAGGAGCAAGAAAATATTGGAAAATTTTCTCTCACAGTTTCTTAATTTAATTGTGACTTTTAAAAATAATTAATAGACACTTATATACTATATACATTAATATACACATATAAAAATAATTAATATACACGATTTCCACTTAAAATGACTGATCACATCATATTATAGCTGAGATATACACTGAAGTGACAAAAGTCATGGGATACCTCTTAATATCGTGTCGGCCCTCCTTTTGCCCGGCGAAGTGCAACAACTCGACGTGGCATGGACTCAACAAGTCGTTGGAAGTCTTCTGCAGGAATATTGAGCCATGCTGTCTCGATAGACGTCCATAATTGTGAAAGCGTTGATGGGGCAGGATTTTGGGCACGAACAGACCTCTCGATGGTGTCCCATAAATGCTCAATGGGATTCATGTCGGGCGATCTAGGTGGCCAAATCATTCGTTGGAATTGTCCAGAATTTTCTTCAAACCAATTGCGAACAGTTGTGGCCCGGTGACATGGCGCATTGTCATCCATAAAAATCCCATCGTTGTTTGGGTACATGAAGTCCATGAATGGCTGCAAGTGATCTCCAAGTAGCTGCACATAAGCATTTCCAGTCAATGTTCGGTCCAGTCGCACTAGAGGACCAAGTCCATGCCATGAAAAAACAGCCCACACCATTACGGAGCCACCACCAGCTTGAACAGTGCCTTGCTGACAGTTTGGGTCCATGGCTTCGTGGGGTCTGCGCCACACTCGAACCCTACCATCGGCTCTTACCAGCTGAAATCGTGACTCATCGGACCAGGCCACGGTTTTCCATTCATCTAGGGACCAACCGATATGCTCACGTGCCCACGAGAGTCGCTGCAAGCGATGTCGTTCTGTCAGTAAAGGCACTCGAGTCGGTCTTCTGCTGGAATAGCCCAAGAAATCCAAATTTCTCCGCACAGTTCTAGCAGACACGTCCATTGTACGTCCCACATTGATTTCTACGGTGATTTGACGCAGTGTTGCTTGTCTGTTAGAATTTACGACTCTTTGCAGACGTCGCCGGTCTCGATCTTTAAGTGCAGGCGGTCGACCACTGCGCTGTCCATGGTGGGATGTTATGCCTGAAATTTCATACTCTCGGCACACTCTTGACACAGTGGATCTGGGAATGTTGAATTCTCTAACGATTTCCGAAATGGCATGACCCATGCGTCTAGCTCCAACTAACATTCCGCGTTCAAAGTCTGTTAATTCACGTCGTGCGGTCATCATCACGTTAAAACCTCTTCACATGAATAACTTGAACAGAAATGAAAGCTCTGTAAAAGCACTGCGCATTTATACCTGTTCTATGCGATGCTACTGCCATCTGAAAATTTGCATATTGCTATCCCATGACTTTTGTCACTTCAGTGTATATTCGTTATATATTGCGTACGAAGATTTTTCCTTGCATGCATGAATATTTGAATGTTTGCAACACATTGTTTTTTAAATGAAGTGTATTTAATTTCATAAATATCTTATAATTAGGAGGATGGTAAAATATTTATTTTATAATTTATAATGTAAAAGAAAACTAAATACACAGCTTATGGTATAAATGCGGTGGTCAATTTTATTTTCTAAGAAATAATATATGTATGTACTGCCTTTTTATACACATTTATCAATATAAATATATCATATAGTTACATGCATATATGTGCATACATGTACGCATTAAATTAATAATATACACTATGATTTCAAATTGCAGTAATGATAGATCAACAAGATAAAAAAAAGAGCTTAAAAATAAGTTAAAACATTAACAATTTCAAAATTTTACAAATTACGATAAGAATTGCAAGCAAGCGTTTCGGGGTAGCAAGGGATCCCTTCTTCAATGAAAAAATGAGTTTATGCGTGCTAGGATATTCAACACAAATCTTCTTAATGTATTAAACTCTCCTAAATACACTAAATTAGTTGTTAGATGATCGGAATTTCTCTTATACAGTTGAAGTCTAGGTTTAGATTTAGAAAAAAACTTGCCCTTGAATGTGTTAAGTGAATTTATATGCCCAAAACATTCATCTTAATTTTAAATTAAACTTGACATAAAACGCAAATTATTTTTGTGAAACAATCGCGATGCCAATTTCATCTTTTAAAAATGTTTAAAGGCACGAAATTAATCATTTTTAAATGACCTATAGGAATACATTGTAAAAACAGAATTCTTTAATTATTATTTGGCCTTGCGTTGATAAAAGTTTGCTTTACCGTAAAGTCGGGTTACTTGGACCCACAAGGAGGTTACTTGAGCCCATTACAGTAAAATGATAAAATCTGGGTTTGGTACTAGCGTTAGATATTGCAGAGTGCTTCTACCTTGCGGAGAAACGAGGAACTACGTGCAAGTCTTCAACTAATAAGTACCAAACCTAGATTTTATCATTTTACTGTAATGGGCTTAAGTAACCCCCTAGGGTCCAAGTAACCCGACTTTACGGTAATTTAAACGCTGATTTGGAAATTAATTCAGTAATTGCAAAATAATTAGAAATATAAAATATATAAAATTCTAAAAAATACTGAGCGCTAAAAAAGTAACACATTTTTGATAAACAGAAACATGTAAAGTGGGAAAGGAAAGATTCGAAACGGAAGAAATGCTATAGATCAGCCAAGAACAGAACGAATACATTAACTAGAGTTTAAATTTCAGCTACACGTTTTATTGCTTTCCATTTCAGTCTATTAATTATCAGTTTTAGTATTTTGAATATTTCAACAACACCTACATACAAATATATTGCTAAGATTTCTTTCAAAACACAATCCTTGACATTTTAATTTGACATTTTATAGGAGAGAATTGTTCGAAAGCAATAAACTTTGTAATAGTTATCGATTGCATATTTCTAAGAATAGAAAGATGGCAATTAAAGAATACATGTCTAACATTTTGATTTTGTACTTAGAGTTTTAATAATTTGACAATGCATTTGAATACAATAAGACATTTAGTTGTGATATTTTACATTGCGATTGCTTTTTCTTCCATCTCCTAAAATGTTTAAATTGTATGTAAAATACCTAATGTGAAATCAAGTTTGACTAAATTGTTTGTGGCATCTTCGATTTTTAATTCGTGAAATAATTTTGTAGAAGTGATAAAATATCTCTACTTATACAGATAAAAGATTAAGATTACTTTCGCGAGTTTTTGCTAGCATAATGAAATAGCAAAAAAAAAAATATGATTTGAGTAGGTCAAAGTTTTTCAAATTCTACAAATATTAACTTATTTTAATTTCAATCAGTCTTTAATCATTGTGATTCTGATTATATGCTATATTTTCAATTGCGTCGTCTATCTCTATACTTATGAAATGCTTATTTGTTTGCCAAATGGCATGACATTTAGTTATCTTTCAGCATAAATATCTTTTAGTACTTTTTAGTATAAAAGCGAATTAAAGTATCCTTCAAAAGATAATTATCTAATGACTAACAGAAGCTGAACACCAGCATTTTAACCCCTGAAGAAAATTTGCGTTATACGTTACATAATAAGGCATAGCAAAATTATTTACAAGGATATACACCACTTTTACTATGGAGGAGAAAACTATGAAGCACCATATAAATATTTTTTTTTGTGTTATAGCAACTTAATATTTACGGTAAGTAAAACTAATACAAACTATAAAATATTAATCTGTTTCAGAACCGCCTATTGTGGCGCCGTTTATGTTTCCTCCAGCGCTAAAGGAAGGTGAGCGAGGGAGCGCCACTTGCACGATCAGGTCAGGAGACAGACCTGTTCAGTTCCAATGGAAAAAAGATGGACAAGATATTCCACCAAATCTTAGCGTAGAAATTCAATCTGTGAAGGATTCCTCAATTTTCATCATTGAGTCTGTCACGGGAAAAAGTTCTGGAAACTATACTTGCATTGTTACAAACTCATACGGGGCTGACAGATTCACTGCAAGCTTGGTGGTAACAGGTATTCATATTTACATTTAGTAAATCTATATTATAGCGGAGTAGATAGTTGGAAAGCTAGCGCTAATACAACTTTTGGCCTATAATTTAGAAATGAGTAATGTTTCTAATAGGGATGCACCGATAAGCAAATTAGCCGATTACCGATTACCGATTAATCGGTTTTTGATCATCGGCCGATTAATCGGCTGAGCCGATTAATGGTAAGAATGATTGTTTTAAATACTACGATTTCACAATCACTGTTTTTTCTCTCTTATTCAATTCCGAGTTTAATTTCTGAGAAGATTTTTTTTCCCCATTTTCCTAATTTTCACGAAATAATTTCAGTATTTTATTAAATTTCTCAGAACCGATTTACATATTATTGTTAATAATATTACATTAATACATTTTTATTTATATTAATTGGACATAAAAAATAAAAAAAGGGGGGAGGGTCTGTGGTGAGCACGCCACAATTTAGGAGTACTTTTAATTTTGAATTTTAATTATCAGTAGCAATTTAATTTAAGACTTTTATTCTTTAAAAATTAGAGGTTACGTAACACAGTACTAAAGAGAAAACTATCGCACATGAAAAATGTTGCAGCATTGTCTATGTGTATATTTATTCAAAGCAGGAGAATAAATTTATTAAAAACTTATTATCAACTATGAGAATTGTTATTACTGTCAATAAAATCAAGCATATAGTTTCTTAAAGTGAAGGTACACTTTAAAGAATAATATTAAAAAAATATTTTTTTCAGCCGATTAATCGGCCCAGTTTTGCCGATTATTAATAATCGGCAAAGTGGCCGATTATGGTCGATTAATCGGTACTGCCGATTAATCGGTGCATCCCTAGTTTCTAACTAACATTAAAAAAAAACACACACACACACTAAATATTTTAAAATTATTAATGTTGTTTTTATTTCCATGCACTCCAGAAGGAATATTTTCATCAATAAATAGGAACATTTTATGATTTTCACAAAAGTTTTTTCTGATAATGATTAGGCTGCTCGCAAGTATTTTGTAGTAATGAGTGCAAAAAATGCAATATTCATTTAGTAAACTGACATTCAATTGATGTCTATTGACTAACTTCTGGAAATTTATTGGAATAAAGTTCTGTTTGAAAAGTGCAAAAAACTCTCTAAAGGTATAATTTCAGGTATTAACAGCATTTTTATGGCAAAACAATCTTAATGAAATGTGTAAAAGTTAGGGAGGAAAAACTATTAATGACTGTATAGATTTAATTCCAATGAAGTAAGCTGTGAGGTATTTTTTTCTAGTTTGTAATGAAAATAGAAACCAATTTTCTACGCATACTATCTTTTAGGATATTTCAACGAATAAAGTTGACTAATTTTACCTACATGCAGAATTTTAATCACTTGTTGTAATCAATGGAGCATGGAACTTATATTTCGATTGCTACATTTTATTACGTTCTTACTAAACTTAGCATGGTATTTTTTTTATTGTTTGACTAAGAAAGAAAACGTTTTTCTTCTTCCTTGTTAGATTGCATACTTTGATGAGTCAAAAACATAAATGCTTTTGCATATTTTCGATGCGTATAAAAATTCTTACAGTTTATACAACAAATTGAATGATAATTGGTGTCTCCTTTTATTACAATATACGTAAAAAACATAAATGGTGCTAAGTTTGTAAGACAATTTAAGTAAGAATTACATTTACACTGTGATCTTTTCATGATATTCGTATGTCACCCATACAAAATTATTGTTTTCATTTTATTTATATAAAATACTTGATTGTAAGAGATTTTTTTAAAGCTTCAGGCAACGTTAACTTTCTGCCTCAATTCTTTCTTAGAAAATATGGCAAAATGTGAACTAAACTTTTTCAGTAAACTAATAAGATCTATTTTTCGTTTGATATATGTAAATCTTAGCGATGTCTGTTTGCATAAGTGTAATAATATATAATGCCTATTTTAGCTACTATATTGTTTGATTCCAACCCTTTTTTGAATTTTTAACTGAAAGTAAATCATCATTATCGAAATGTATTTAGAAAATATTTACAAATGTCATGTACTATGTTGCTTGTGTGGTATGTAAGTAAATAAATTGTTCAATAGAATTTAATTGTACATAAGTTTTAATCGTGAATTCAGAATCAAAAACGCTATCTGAATCTCAATTGTTCTGTAGCTCCTCCAGAATGGGTTGAAGAGCCACATGATGTTTATATACAAGAAGGAGAAAGCCTAGTAATTGACTGCTCTGCGTCTGGAGTTCCATCGCCTGACATCAAATGGAAATCCCGTTAGTATTTTATTTATAAATTACTTTGCTACATGAAAAGGCAGAAATAAGAAGAAAATAAAAAGCAAGAGTATTTATGGAGCATAAATCTATGTACAAAAACTGAGCAAAGTAGCCAAAGTTTACTTATAGAATGAAAAATGCTTTTTATTATCAAAATATGATCTAGAGGTATATCCTAAAGTGTGCGGATGATATGTTTCTGTGAGCAGTAGAGTATGTTGGATAAAAATAGTTTCACAAGGTTTCCATCGAAATAAAAATTATTGCGTTTTTGTGTTACTAAGCTTTTTTATAAAGGAAAACGGCTGAAACAGTGCCTCTACATAACGCGGTTTTAGCATAAGGTACTACTTTTAAACAAAATTATTGCATTGTGCAGAAAGTGAATAAAAGAATTTACAACCTTTAAAATAGTACCTGTGTACACTCATCTGTGCTTTTAAGCTTTGTAAATGCTAATTTTTAAGTTGAAAACGTGCATTTTCACTCCCATTTGATTTAAGTTCATTTGATCCAAATTGAAAATGAATGAACTTGATGCAACATATTCGAGTACCTTTTAAAATTATTTTTCCCTTTAGATTTGTCTTATTTTTGAAACCTTAATACTTAGCATTAGTTTACCCAATCTTATCACCAAAAATGCCAAGTTCAGTGCAATATTCAAATACGAGTAGAAACTAGTAGATTTCAGCTGATTTTGTTCATTTAATATGAAACTTCGCAAATCGTGCATTTCATCAATAAGTAAAAGCCCCTGGAAAATATTTTTGAGTTAAAAGCCATTATTTTGAAAATCGAACAAAAAAGGGAAATTTTGGCAGTGACCATTTTTGATTTTCCTCATTTTTTTATATGTCAAAGTAGGTCATGAGAAATGAACATTCTGAAGTTTGTAGCCCCCCAAAAAAATTTTGTTCGCTCGGTAAAAAATCCCAAAGTTTGATGTTATGCAGCGCTTTTTTGGTAAAACGGCTGAAAGACGCATTTCAGTGCGCTGTAGTTTTTTACAGAAACGCCACCCTATGGTTATGTTTACATTTATTGATTGTACAATGTGTAGTTATGAGGACCCCATAGTTATTTGGGTTGGGGTGTGTTGCTTTCTTTAGTTAAGGGGCCGCAAAGTATGGTTTTTGAACCATTTTCGCTCGATTTTGAACTGCGTTATTTCCCCCTAAAAGCAACCCCCTGAAATTTTTTTAACATATACTAAAAATTTATAATATAAAGAGAATATGTGGTGCGAAAATTGTTTAATATCTCATTGCTTTGAAGAGAAAAAGACTTCGACATTTTTTAAATTTTCAAAATTTGCGGTTTTTTGCTCGCATTTAACTCAAAACAGCAACTCTAGGGAAAAAAAGCTTTTATGGATTATGGAACCCACACATGTGTAGAATAACGTAAAAAAGAAAGTTGCGTGGGGTCTCGTCTCGTTTTCAAGAAAATAATTTTTTTTATTGCTAATTTTAATGCTTTTTTTTCATAGTAAAATGCGTCCATCAAGTAGGTCAGATCTGCTGAAACTCTAAGTATATAGTAAGGACATATTTAAATTTGTATAGGGAAAGAGAAAAAGACTAAAAACACTTAATTTTGCCTAAATTTTTTATAATTTTTAGTTTTTTAATTGCAATTAACTCAAAAAACGTGAAATCCTGAGACTGTTATTGAATGCACATATTACTAGCTTTGAAATATTGGAAAAAAGTAAATTCGGTGAGGTATCTTCAGATGCATTAAGATTATAATTGCAATGAGAAGCTAAAAGTTCTAAAAATTCAGACACAATTAAATGCTGTGATTCATTTTCACTATTACTTTTCACTCAAAAATTACCATACACAGATACATAAATTATTATCATATATTTTAAGTTTTAGCAGATCTGAGCTACATACCGGACACATTCTACTACGGGAAAACGTATTAAAATCTGCTACACTTTTTTTCTGTAAAACTAGAAGAGACCCCTGGCCGCTTTATTTTGTACCGTAAAATGGGGTTAATCGGAACACTTTTCAGCTTTGTTTGTAAAAAAAGCAGTTAAAAGATTTTTTTTTAATTTTATTTTTTGGACAAAAACTTCGGTCTTGCTTTACTTTTGATATTCCAAGCAAAGACAAAAGATTTTGAACAATTACTATTAAAATATATAGCAAATTATGGGTGTTCCGAATCACCCCGCTGATAGGGGTCAATCGGAACACTTGTTAAAATTTTTATTTTTTTCAATTTAATCTGTAATAGGTCTCACAAACATGAGTAATATTGATGGGGAAGAATAAGAACAGATAATTACTGTCAAATAAATGTATAATTTCAGTACCAGTAAACGTTTATAATTTGTGAAAATTCAAAATAATTTTGAACTTATGAAAAATGAAAAGTAATTTTAAGAAATACTTTTGAATTGAAATACAAAGATTTAACATGAATGGAAGTCACTCATGTCGTCCACAAATATGTACTTGTCCTTAAAACTAGCAATTGTGACTTGGCTTAAGTTTTTTCATAACATCTCCTGGGATGAACTCTACCTTTTCTTTAGTTTTTTGAAATTTCTGGAGTTCGGGGATTGTCCTGAAAGATTTTTTTGCTTATTCATCACTGTCTGTGTGCTAGACGTTTACTACATAAAGTCTATGTGACTTTCCCCCTTTTATTTTAAGTAAAAAGAAGTCTCCTGGAGAAAAAATCTTTTGAAATCTGCAACTTTTGTCATTCTAAGATCTAGTTGCTCACGAGAAGGGATAAACAGTAATAAATCCTTGTCCTTGTCTTGATTAGAAGAATTAGGGTTAGAATCTTGATTTTTTCAAACAGTTTCCTTCAAATAAGTTTGAATTGGAACAACAGAACTAAGTGTTCCGATTCACCCCGCAAATTTTTTTCCTATGGCATTTTTCAGAATTCTTCACTTTTATGACACAATTGATAAAAAATGTAAATTCTAATGTGGTATTCTGTTGTTCAGATACATGTGCAATTGAAACATACCACTCATAGTTTTTAAATATAAGAAGATTTGTTCTTGCATATGAAGTTTTGCAGTCTATGAAAATGTGATGTTTTCTAGCATTCAACGTGCAGCCCTCTTTAGAAGCCAGTAGCGTTGCCAGATTGACAAAAGTAATTTTTTCCTACTTCCTATGATCTTACCTTTCTAAAAAAAAATTCATGGCGAAAAATACTCAATAGTATATTTATGAAGAATTTCTTTGTACGGTCGGGAAGTTTTGTTCCGATTGACCCCGCTGTTCCTATACACCCCATTTTACGGTACGTCGTTTTATACATATGGAGGTATCATATAATATAAAAAAATAATCATAACATGTAAAGATTAAATAAATAGAAAAGTTCAATGTTGCAGTATTGTTTCCAACTTTGCCGAATCATCAGTAAAATTTTTCGATCATGAAATTTTTCGGGAGGTCACTGTGACCTCCCACTAGAATGCATCTGAAGATACCTCACCGAATTTACTTTTTCCAATATTTCAAAGCTAGTAATATGTGCATTCAATAATAGTCTCAGGATTTAACGTTTTTTGAGTTAATTACAATTAAAAAACTAAAAATTATAAAAAATTTAGGCAAAATTAAGTGTTTTTAGTCTTTTTCTCTTTCCCTATACAAATTTAAATATGTCATTACTATATACTTAGAGTTTCAGCAGATCTGACCTACTTGATGGACACATTTTACTATGAGAAAAAAGCATTAAAATGAGCTACAAAAAAAATTATTTTCTTGAAAACGAGACGAGACCCCACGCAACTTTCTTTTTTACGTTATTCTACACATATGTGGGTTTCATAATCCATAAAAGCTTTTTTTCCCTAGAGTTGCTGTTTTGAGTTAAATGCGATCAAAAAACCGCAAATTTTGAAAATTTTAAAAATGTCTAAGTCTTTTTCTCTTCAAAGCAATGAGATATTAAACAATTTTCGTGCCACATATTCTCTTTATAGTATAAATTTTCAGTATATGTTAAAAAAATTTCAGGGGGTTGCTTTTAGGGGGGAAATAACGCAGTTCAAAGTCGAGCGAAAATGGTCTAAAAACCATACTTTGTGGCCCCTTAACTAAAGAAAGCAACACACTATGGGGTCCTCATAACTACACATTGTACATTCAATAAATGTAAATATAACCTTAGGGTGGCGCTTCTGTAAAAAACTACATCGCACTGAAATGCGTCTTTCAGCCGTTTTACCAAAAAAGCGCTGCATAACATCAAACTTTGGGAATTTTTACCGAGCGAACAAAAATTTTTTGGGGGGCTACAAACTTCAGAATGTTCATTTCTCATGACCTACTTTGACATATAAAAAATGAGGAAAATCAAAAATGGTCACTGCCACACCTTGTCCGAATTTCAAAATAATGGCTCTTAAGCTTGACAAAATAAAGTAAGGATCAAGTTTTTAGGCAGTTGGTATAGATTGGTTTCAGAAGTTTAAATACAAAAAAAGCTATAGCTGTTAAAAAAATGCAGAAGCAAATGTATGAACTGTATGAAAAAAAACGAGTGTTAATATACTTTTATTTTTTTTCAAAATGCTAAATTTTTATCATCTTTCTTTAAAACAGCGAAAGAAAGTGACTCCAACTTACCAACAGATTCAATATCCAATGTCAGAGTGTCTTCATCAGGATCATTAATAATTGATAAAGTTGATGCTGACATGAGAGGATTGTACACATGTGAAGCAAGCAACGGGATTGGTAAACCACTTTTGAAGACTATATCTATTTCCATTCATGGTAAGATTGAACACTTAATGTGAGTTTAAAGCGACTTGACTGAGCAAAGATCATGTCAGTTACAATCAAGAACCATTTTGAGAGGAAGGAATGAATTTTCCTAAATATTCAATCAAGTTTGTGGGCAAATTTTTCTGAGAATATAGAAAACTTTTCACTTAAATAATTTAACATCGCTAGTGTATAGTTCTCGCAACATATCTTAAAATTTTATGTCTACCAACTGCACATTTATTTTTAGTACCAAGCCTGAACTTCTGATAACAATAAAATTGAGGAAACTGCAAGGATGTTAAGATCTATAATGCAAATAAATTGCTTTGAAAAAACGAAGTCCTCTTATCAACACAAAACGAAAGGTAATATTTACTTTATTTAAGTTGTTTTTTGCAAGTTACGCTATATTATATGTAGATTTCAGTGCTTATTTTGATAAAAGACTTCAAATGTAGATAACACGTTTTGTGTGTACATAATTTATTAGGTAATGTTTGATTTATTAATATAACTTCGCAGTTTTTAGATTCTCTGTTCGCTTTAGCAAATTCATTATCACATAATAGATTCAAATTATTCACCCAGTTTCACGAAAAGTCGATTTCATTACATTGTAATTGGTGTATAACCGTTGAAGGAAAACTGACTTCCTGGGGATCTCTACTAGTAGGTAGAAGTAAACTAGAACAACTACAACCTGTTTCCTCGTTGACGTGTTTTTTAGTCTTCTTCGTCATATTAATACTAGCTGCAAAGAAGAGCGAGGTAGGATTTTTTCGACATCAAGCAAAAGGAGTTACTATTGCGACTGAGTTGATCTAAAGAGAGTTGCGACTAAATACTTTCCTACAAAACTTTTGAATGCTTAAAAACAGTATTTAATAAAGTAACAATGCTGTATTATTATTTTATTGCTGTAAAATGATCGTGTATTATGCATTTCAGTTATTACACCAAATAAATGTTACTGAATATCGAATTACATATTTACACATAATAATAATAATAATCAAATGTTTTGTGTTTTGATGACATGCATATAAAAAGAATCCATCTTACATTTTGGTTATTTTTATTATTCTCAAGTGCTCAATAGAGCACAATTACTTACCAAAGGTACTACTTAAATTAGATAAAAAGTCAATTTGTGGTAAATTTACTCATGCTTGCATCGTTTTTGTCCCGTTTATTGACACACTGAAAATTTTAACATCGGATTTTTTTTAAATGTGTAAAATATCACTGCATACAGAAATTTATTGTATATGCACTTTCTCGATTGCGACTTTTTATTTGAAACTTGTAAACGAAACCACTGTGAGTTACATGCAAAACTAATTACAGAATTTTTTTTACCGCTTTAAAACATTTCTTCAAAATAAAAATATTAAAAGAATATATGAGAACATTGATGTTTAAAATGATTGCTTTACTATTTTGCTTTTTTTGTAATTGCATATATGCAATTTTTTTTTATTAAGATTCCCTTGTTCATGCATACTTTTATTTTCACTAATATTAAGACTTAGCCATTGTTCATTGTTTTCGCGATTTTTGTTTTTGAAATAATTTTACTATCTTCTTATCCCGTTTCAATTATTCATATTTTTTTTCACATATGTTGTAAGGAATATGAATTCTAAAACTGATTTTATTTGGATGTAGACCGTACGTTTACTGTTGTTACAATAGCGAATAATTCGCATAATTTTAAGTAGCGTTTATTGACTTATAAGACTAAGACTTATATTCTCTTGGGGAAAACATGGTGTATACGTAAATTTGTGCGTCTAAGAGCAGCTATATCTGATAACTTCTTTAGAATTGAAAAAATATTTCATTTATAAATTATGGAAGTTATAATTTAAAAGTGAATTGTTTTTCTTTACAGAATCTTACAGAACTATTCATTAGTATATTTCTGCTACTTAATAAGAAAAGTGAGATTATTGAATAAGATTTAAGCATTTGTGTGACTACCTTGGTTACAGGAGAAATATTTTATAGCACTGTTTTTTTTTTTTTTATTTGTCATACTGATTTTACGTATTGTTACAACACGACTTTTGATTTATTGTGTTTCATAAAATTATATGTGTAACACCATATCTCACATATGTTTCTTTTATTTGCTTGTTTAAGGTTACGATTTTATTGAAATATACTGCTTTGAAATTAGTCAAGTAACATTATTATAAAGGCTGATTTAATTTGTTTTCAGTTTACAATTCCTATTGAACAAGAATTTTTACATATAAGATATAACCATATCGTATTAACAAACGCGTTTTGTATTGTGTTGTTCACACACACCAACAGCATACTTCTAAATTCTTGAAAATACATTTATTGGTAATTTTAAACAGTAAGATTTTTTTTTGCATATTGTGTCTTTTGATTCAATTTCACCAACGTCATATGCGAAAAAGATTGAATCAAATAAAATGTTTTAAATTATTTCGTTAAATCGTTCTCCCCACCGTGATCAAGTATTTGCAAAACGTGTGTGCATCTTTGCTTTTTTAATGAAAAAACCTATCGCTGAGTTTTACTCTTTTCAATTGCAGTATAAAATGTATATTGTACAAAAAAAAAAAAAAAAAAAAAAAAACCACTTGTAACCTCATAGCTGATTACAAATTTTGTACCATAATTTTGAACATTTTGTTATTCGCTTTTCTAACATAAGCAATAACATTTCATTTGATTTTTGGTTGCTAAAGACTTTTATCTTACTTTATAATTTAATTCTCATTCGTTATTTTTAAAACAATTTTGTTCTTCAAGTATAGGTTTCATATATGCAATTTTGAATACAAGTGAGTGAAATCTTTAGTTGTATTAAAGTATATTGTTTTAGTTGTATTAAAAAAATAAAGAAAAAGGAGTTTAATGGTTTCCGACATGAAAGTGTGTTTTAAAACACATTATTCCATTGAAACATTTTAAGTAATTACATAACATTTGTATGTACGTATAATTACATGCAATGAATAGTTTAAGAGTAATAAAATATGTTTTCATGGATCAACGCAAACGGCAGACTTTATTTCCTAAATGAAAAGAAACATCCCGCCTGTCTCTCTGCAGCATGTTATCATATATAAAAATCTTTTTGAGCATTACTTTTATTTTTTTTAAACTAACGCAAAAAATACTCCGATCGTGTTACTTCAATTTTTTCCCGATATGTGGCGCTGGCAGTACATTGTTGTAAAACGCACAAAAACACAAAGATTGACGCCATATTCCAGTGAGGCTATGAATTTCATTTTCTATAATAATTTAAAAGTTTAGTTATTTGGATAAATCTTTTGATTAATTAAAGACTGATATCGCTTACTCTGTGATGTGCATGAAAAAATTATTGCTGATAATATGCGTTTCTTTAACATTTCTCTTGGGTGTATACGCTGGAGGTAGGTATTTCTACTTTGTAACAGTTTTAGATGCACTCTAGGGTCTCACAGACATTGCTTTCCAAAGCCGCTATCGGCATATTTTTGATCTGTGAACTTATATTTTTCACTGTTTTGGAAATGGTATTATTAATTTAAAAGATCATACGAATGTTAATCTTTTAGTTTTATTTGGAAAATATGGAATGTATTCAACTATTTTTGCATATGATTACATGAATAAATGCAATGTTATTTTGAAATAACTAAATTGTTTGAGAAAAAAAATGTTTGAATTAGTTGGTTTAGTCAACCGTACCTATAGTAATCATGTATCTGCTTTACTATAAAACAACTGTGTTATGCATTGATGTGTACCAATTTTAACCTTTTACGATTGTTTTCATATTTTATAATTTTAATATAACTTAAAGTTAACTGTAGCTACTGTAATATAAATTTGATATTAAACAATGCATCAAAAGCGTATATATCCATTTAATAGACTCTAAATATTATATCAAAAATATGAGGCCGCGTCACTTGAACTGCGAAATCATTTAAAAATATTTTTTTCAAGTTTCATACTATTTAAGGACATGTCTGCGTTTAATATACTTTAAATGGTAGAAGGGACTCTCGACATTTTCAGCATCAACTACTTGATAATATTGAATTGCATTGTATATATATATATATAAAAATATTGAAAGTATGAAATAATGCTTTATAAAACATAAATAAAAAGATAATAATGGTGAAATAACAAGTTGCTATTTTACTTCTATGTAATACGAATTCATCATGTCCGAGAGAAAAAAATATAAACATTCTATTTATTTGTCTTAGAACTGTACAGATTCATAAGATTAATGTTAGAAAAACCTAATTATTCTGGTTTTATATTAAAAAAGTTGTATGAGTATTCATACTAAAATAAGTCCACCTTATAATCGCTTATCATGTGATCTATCAATATATATATATATATATATATATATATATATATATATATATATACATATCTGTCTTTTCAGGGAAAATATACATGAAAATGAACAAAAATATATTCTTTATTTACGTTTATTTGAATGTATCTTGAATTTGTAACGTTTTTCTCTTTAATCCATATTTTCATCATGCAAGATAAGAACTAATTTTGCTTTATCACATGTAAATGTTAACTTGCAGAAGCACCTGTAGTTGCAGATTTTGCCTTTCCGTCAGCATTAAAAGAAGGTGAAAGAGGAAGTGCTACGTGTACTATTAGATCAGGAGATAGACCAATACAGTTCAAGTGGAGAAAGGATGGAAAGGATATTTCAGAACTTGATAACATTGATATTCAATCGATAAAAGATTCATCTATTTTAATTATAGAAAGTGTTTCATCGAAGAGCTCTGGAAATTATACATGTATAGTAGTCAATTCTTTTGGAACAGACAAATTCACCGCTAACCTGATAGTAACTGGTGAGTGTTTTCTCTAATCGTTTTGTAATAAATCATATTTCCGTTGACTTTTGATATAGTTACATATTGTAACTGCTATGAACTGGCAGTTGTTGTGCTTGAAATCTGAACTTCTTTAGCATACTTAACGAAAAGGAAAGCATACAAAAAATGTGCATCATGTTTTGAAAAGTGCTAAACTTAATCTATTGTAAATACCATGAAAAAATTTAGTACGTTTTGATATCGAGGTTACTAAACACAATGAGTTGCATTTTTCTCCTTTCTTAAATATTTTTTTATGATTTTAATTAGGTAAGTAGCCAAATTTTGCTTGATATAACATAGAACATCTTTTCTTTTTGTAAGCGCATTGTTAAAGTAAATAATTGAGTATTCATCTATGTAAATTAGAAAGGTGCTAAGCTGGGACTAAAACATACCCGAGTTTTCTTGGAAGGTATCTGATTTATTCCAGAAACATATCTGACTTTTACAGGGAAGTACTGATTTCTTTACAAAAAAATTTTTGGTAAATTTCAGGAAGGACTTTCAGCAGATATTTTCTAATTTGGTGTTTCATATGTTATAGGCGCAAATTTGGCTCAATAGCTACAAATAATTTTTCAGGACCAATACTGATTTTTTACGGTGTAGTAAGAATTTTTCAAGAAATTTTTATTTTAGTAAATCATACGTTATTTTGTGTGCCCCCTGCTGTCATATGCACCCTTCTCCTCTATGTGACTCAGAGCATAATAATTAGCTTTGCTTATTAATGCTTTTATTTAAGATAGCATATTTAACTTTAAAAAATCAGTTTAAATTAGTTTAAGTAAAATGGTACTAATTAAAAAGAAAAACTATTTATTTGAAGTATTTTTAAATAAAACTAAATTTTAAAATTTTCATTTTTACGACTAACTTTGAGTGTTTAAGTGTTCCATTAAGTCAATTTTGATCAATATTTATACAATTAGGTTAGTTTTTTCATCTCTTTTTATTATTTTTTTAAACAAAATTATATTTTTCTTAGCTCCTCCAGAATGGGTTATAGAACCAGAAGATGTATTTACTCAAGAAGGTGAAGAAATAAGAATAGACTGTAAAGCATCTGGAGTGCCTCTTCCTACTATCACTTGGACCACAGTTAAGTGTTTTTATTAAAAAAAAATAACAGTACTATTTGGTAATTGTAAACGAAAGAGTTGTAAATGTTTTCTTTGAGCAGAATATGCACTAGAACGGTCCTGCAAAAAAATAATAGCTAGTCGTGAAAAAAAGTCCCCCAGGCTGAATTAATCTTGTTTTCTTTAAATATTATACGATTCACAAGGTATCTCTATTATTGTGAATTTAGTAACGTCTCATTATTTCCACAATCACTCGATAGTCCAGAGATTAATGTAATTGGCCTAAAATGCAAACGCCATGGCCTCTTAAGACTCTCAGTTTCTTTATGTCTTTTTATTATCTTATTACGAGTTTTTTTTTTTTTTTTACAACTAATTCTTTCTAAGCAGCTGTGATTTATTAATTGGTACAGAATTGATTGAATGTATTGAATTGATTTTTTTGTCATTCTAGATGCAAAAGGATAAGTGACAAGATAAGCGTAACTGTAAGGCAAATAAAAAAAATTTGTAATGAATAAGTTTCAGATCTTATTATAGGAATCTAGTACTTATAAACGAAATCAACTCGCCAATTTTAGACGCAGTTTGCAACAATTTCTTCAAATATTAGAAGTAAATACTCTCTCGGTATAGACTATATGGAATAATGTTGACTTTTTAGCATCTAAAGCTTTTTTACTTACCCATCTATAGTACTCTAAGAGGAAATAGTAATTAATTATGAATTTATGTTTTATACATTAGTTTTTGATTAAAGTGAAAAAAAAAATTATATTTATTATTTTACAAAGGTTTCGCGCGATACTAATGGTTCACGTTAAGATGTCAGAAATTCATTTATTGACGATTCCAAATCTTTACAAGCATTTGAGCCCTTGATCACATTTTCCCTTTTTAGCAAAAAAAAAAAAAAAAGCATAATTGTAGTAAAAATTGAATACATTATTTTACGAAAGGATATGCGTGGTGTTACATGTATTTTATCATGCATATCCTTTTGTAAATAACCCCCCCTACAATTTTATGAAAGACAAAAAATAGTTCTAGAAAGGATGAGTTAGAGCAAAATTTACCCTATGACACTGATGATCCAAGTTCACACATTGAGTTTTTCACTCGTAATATTTCCCCCGCTTAATTTTTTATGAGATTAATGAGCACAAAGTTGACACTGACCTATACATGATCTAAGACCTTTTTTTTACCCGCACAACGGTAGAAATGTAAAAAATATTTTTTTTCAACCAGTAAGGCTTTTTTAAGTAATACATTTTATTAAATTTTAAAGGACTGCTACATAAGTTAATTAGAGGATTTGTTCATAAATTACTATGAATAATTTTAAAGGGCAAAAATTAGAAATTGTTGTACTTGCTATACATAAGTAAACAAGCTTCTGCGAAAAAATAACAGGAAATTGTCAAAAGTAATAAAATAGCAAGTGAAAAACATAGTTTAGATGAATATTATTAATACTCCATTCATATTTTTTTGAATATTTTTTTTAAAAAACTGAAACTCAAAGAAATCTCAGAGGACTGGTCAAATTTTACTATGGTCTGAAGAAGGTCTGCCGAAACTGCGGTTGAGAATTCCTGCAATATTAAATCAAGCTGCCCCTTATATTTAGTTTTCGTGCTAAGGTACTATGCATGCAGTAAAAACATATTGTACGTGCAAATACTGTTCCCCTCTTTTTTTGACGCTTTTCCCTTTCTTCTATATATAGAAGAAAGAATTGGGTTAAAAAGTGAAAATTTTCGAATTTCGACGGTTTTGCATGTTTCAACTTTTAACGGGTCCAATTTGACAATTTTTGAAAAATGTATATCTGTTAGTGTGTCTGTATGTGTGTGGCGTTTTTTGTGGCCGTTCTAAAGCAAAATTTACAGCCTGAAATCGAATAACATTTGGCGCACATGCGTACCCCGATCTGAATTAGTGCCGATTGGATTTAAGTGCCAATTTTTCCATGGGAGATGGAGCAATCAAAAGTTTTCTGCGCTTTGGGTAACTGCTACATCTCAGTAAATAACTAGCGGAATCAAAGAAAAATCGGTCCATAACAGACCCTATCGGGTTCATGTGCTGGTTCAATTTTGGTGTCAATATCTCAGAGGGGGTTGAGCAATCGAATGTTGTTTCCCTTTAATTGTGACTGCTATATTTTGAGAAGTAATGAACGGAATTGAACAAAAACTGATCCAAATGTAGACCTTAAAAAATACAAGAACTGAATCAATTTTGGCGCTAGTAGCTTTAAAGGGATGTAATCAAAGTTTTTTTTAATCATTGCAACAGCTATATCTCAAGCAATATCGCTGCAATTTAACGGAAAAGTGATATAACAGTGAACCTATATGGAAACAAGCTCCGATTTGACACCAATGGCTCTAAGACTCGGGGGGGGGGGGATTCTTGAGATTTTTCTTATTAATTCAATAGACAATGTCAATAGACCAACTATTAAATTTTACGCAATTTAATAGTTGGTAAAACATTGAAAAACTTTCAATGAATCACAATTCTATCTGTTGCCAGCTTCCTTTTGCTAACAAGTAAAACGTTTGAAACTAATTTGAGCAAAAATTTTGAAAATATTTTCAATTTCGATCTTTGATTCTGTTTTTCCAAGGGTATTTCGATAATTGAAAAATTGGAGCTGTCGTCAAATGTTTACGCTAGTACTTTATTTGGTAACCCTGTCGTTTTATGGTAAGAGCAGATAAATATTTATCTGCTCTTTTATTTATGTATGCAAAAGAAAAACATCCCCTGCGCAAATGTTGAAGCCAAAAGTTTTACGTTCGTAAATTAAGATCGCTTATTTCAAACCATCGAAGTATTCCTGTTTTTGCGAATATCATAATTTTATAGTAGCGATTACATAAGCGGTATTCGTTACGATCAAGAATTCATTAGATAGAAAAAGAAGAATGTTTCGGGATGGCCAAAACATACTGGTTGACTATGAAATGTCTCTTTTTTCTTCTCTGTTCCACTATATACTAAACTATAATTTTTGTGTGTAGGTGACAAATGTGACGTAAAATTGACCTCGGATTCTTCTACTGTAATGAGAGTATTACCAACAGGCTCTCTCTTAATTTCGAAAGTCGAATCTACGATGAAGGGTGTTTACACCTGCGAAGCTGATAATGGATTTGGTAAAATTCTTAAGAAGGCTATTTATATTCATGTTAGAGGTGAGTACTTTTAATAGTGCTGCTTTGAACTTCGACTGAGATTGATCGTGCTATGCAAGCATTGTGTTTTTTATGTAAGAAAAGATGCTTTAACGCCTTAACAATCTTATTATTTCCAAGAAAATAGTTATAAAACTGGCTATTTTAATGTGTTTGCATAATATGTATATTTATTTTTGATTGTTCGAATTACTTTTAGCTATAAAACTTCATACGCTCCATCCCGGAAACATCACGGTCATGAGAAATGGGTGCAAAAGCTCAGCCCGTGGTTTTGGCGGGCTCTTCGATTTTTTTTGAAACAGTGCGTCGGTACAGTGGTGATGGTAATTTTCAGAATTGTACATATACGCTTTATTAATACCAATTAACCTTCTTATAACTCATGAGAGTTCTACTACAATTTGTTTAAATGGACTACGTATAATATGTACGAATAATATGTTTAATATGTTCTACGTATTAGTAATCCCTTAAACTAAGTTACTTCATATACGTGAATTCCTTAGTTTTGGAACACAATTTTTTGGTTTCTTGATAGATTTTTGTTTTAAAATTTAAAAAATAACGCATTTTAGCATATTTATGATCGATCATAAACTGCATGAGATTTTTAATAATTGAAACTGCTCCAAAAAATCTTAATAAAAGGGATCAATTACATGACCTGTTTTTATAAAGCAAAACATTCATCGGAGGTATTGAACTTCATGTTTTTTTTTTGTATTTCTTTGCTGCATTTGTTTAACCAATAATACCGTACCATTTACTTTTCTCTTATTATCTGTCAAATATTTAGGCAATTTTATGATTTAAATTTTGCAATACGTCATGTTTTAAGTGTTAATCAAACTGTCTTCTTTTGTATGAACGTGGGAAAATTGTAAAGTTCAGCTAACACACGTTCTGAAATAGAGGTAGAATAACTTTATGTATAAGACGTTTATATATGGATCATTAAAATGTATAATTATGAAAAGTTTCATGTTTTTTATATTAACTTACCACGTTAAATGAGAGTCAATAATATAATTATTATTGAAAATAATTTAAGAGTTATTTTATCTCTTATATATATATATATATATATATATATTATACTATTTTTCTGAAGTGAGGACGAGTAAAATTTTTTGCAGCAGTCGTAATAGTACGCAATTGCTTGAAAAATATACGGAAACAAATTGAAACATATGCACCTTACGCAAATCAAATGCTTTAAATATTTTTAAGGTCTATTTTAAAATCGTATTTAATAAAAAAACTTTAATTAGCGTGTAAATTACTCGTTTATTTTAGTTTATCTTTTCTCCGATATGTGGCGCTATGTGTACTGATTTAATCTACGTTATGAACAATATCTAAGTTCGACAATAAGCGCCATGTTTTATATAGCTCGGAGGAGCACACATATAACGTAAGAATTTGTTTAATGTTGTACGTAGTTCTATTTAAGTGTCATGTTTCTTGTCCACAAGAACAGTTGTAGAATTTGTACGCCTATAAGAAGGAAGAAATCATGAATATTATTGGAATCTTGTTGGTTATCCTATTTTATTCAGCATCTGCAATGGCTGGAGGTACGTATAATTTTATTTTATGTACATTTTATGTATCTATAAGATTTGTTAATTACCTTATCAATTTGGTTTTAAAATAAACCCTCAAGTGTTTTCGTAAAACAATATTTTTTACTGTATCAGCACTCGAGAGCGTCAGATTAATAAGTTGATATAAAAACCATCTTGGAAAATTATATCAAATTTGTTAATTTTTGATGTTAAATAATTGCTTAAAATTTTATGTTGCTATTTTGAACTAACCAATGATTATTGATGTCGCTTTTACTCTTTTATACAGTATGTAATAGTTTTATTAGCAATTCTTCATGCATTCATTTTGTGTTTACAACACTTTTACAATTATTACAAACTTTTAGAAAGTTACAGTATATAACATAAAGCATTTAATAGAAAGGAGTAGTAGAATACATGATTTAATCTTAGCATTTCTTAGTATCAACATATTAAAATATTCGTGCGTTTGTGAGTTTTGGAAATTATGATATTTGAACGAATATAGTATAAACGCATTGTAACTTAAAGTTGCGAGCGTGTTACGTTATACATTTAAAAGTTTACGAATTTAGAACTCGTTTTATAAAAGGAGACAGTTTTATTTTAGTTGTAAAACAAAATCTTTCTTTAACCAGGATGTAACTTCTACATATTTTTTACTGATGTTGTTTTCTCATAGGATCAAATAATTATTGACTTTACGACATGTTTTTTTATTGTTGAACTGTTTGTTTTTTAAATTTGTACCTACTTAAATTATAATCATAACTTAAACATTTTAATGCTTTATGTATTAAAATGAAGTAATGGTAGATTAAAGAAGGCTTTTATTGCAGTCAGTTTTGGATAATCCAAAAAAAAAAGTGATACAAGTGTCGTAATTTTATGATTTTAAGTATAGTTTTTTTTCAAGTATATGCTGTTTAACTACAGACTAACAGTAAAAAATAAATAAATTGTTAAGACAAAATTAAATATTTTTAATTAAATTGTCGTACAAAAATAGTCATATGTTAGGTGTTTTTATGATTATCAATTAAAACTAGCTATGTAGTTTTATGTTTATTTAAATAAATATACCCTTCTTCCAGAGGCTCCCGTGATTGTCGATTTCATGTTTCCATCAGCTTTAAAAGAAGGTGAAAGAGGAAGCACTATTTGTACCATACGATCTGGGGATCGACCTCTTCAGTTCCAATGGAAAAAGGAGGGACGAGATATTTCGCAAGATCCTAACATTGAAATACAGTCTGTAAAGGATTCTTCTTTGCTGATTATAGAATCAGTAACTGCTCAAAATGCCGGTAATTATACTTGCATCGTGACTAATTCCTACGGGACGGATAAATACACAGCAAGTTTAACCGTGACCGGTTAGTATTGCAATTTTAAATACTCTAGTTAGCTGAATTGCATTTATGACATGACTGCAAAGCTTTCGGTTTTTTTATTTAATAAAATAAAAATTCTTCTTCTTTAAGCATGCAAAAATCGTCATCATTTAATTTTATAATCATCGTTAATAAGTTGAGTAAGTACTGTAAGTTATAAGAAAAAAACATATAGAAATTTAAAATTGCTTCATGATTAAAAAGAGCTCTACCTTCAATTTTATTAATCTACTATTCCATGCTCTTTTTTATTGTAATACAGTATTGTGAACCTCTATGTAAAAAAAGTAATTGCAAGAAGATTGTTGGTATGAAGCAGAAATCTGCTATCAAAATTCAAGCAGTTTGGACATTAAGATTAACTATTATTACAGTTAATATATTCATTAATAGTAATATTTAAATTTCATTATAATTTTTGGTCCGAATTAGATGATGTTAGAATTTAAAAGCAAGTTTTTAATAATAGTAATAATAAAAAACATGGATACCAAGAAGCGATTTTGCAAAAGTGCATGAAGACTGCTGAGTACCACAAACACTGTTAAGAGTGTATTTTGAAGTATATATGAATACAAGACATAAATTGATTCATGAATATTGGTTACAGTTCTATTTTGATACACAAAAAAAAGTTTTAGAGTAAAGGAACAATCTAGGTATTGAAATCAAAAAGAAAAAATAAATAAATAAAACTTCTAGCATTTAGACAGGGAAAACGTAAGTTTTGTCTTGTACCGAAACATTGAAATAAAAATTGAAAAGCGAAAAAAAGCTTTTTCAGAATTTCTAACTTCATTTAAACTTATTTTTTAATGATTGTTTTGTAACATCAATTGTAAAAAAATCTGTATCATATGATATGTAAGGGGACTGATTCACTTCAAAGTTAAATAATACGTCCTTATTTCTTCGCATTTTCATATTAGCTCCTCCAGAATGGATCATAGAACCAACAGACATTTATACACAAGAAGGAGAAAGTTTAAGCATAGATTGTAAGCAGTCAGGAGTTCCTACTCCAACAATCAAATGGACCCCAGTTAAGTATAATTAGGAATTAAATAGTTTTTTGGAAATTAATTTTGTTTATATTTATGACCAATATTGAGATACGCTATACGTATTCATTTCTTTAACAGTCACTAAAACCACATGCAACAAGAACATTAATTGTCTTTCCCCGAACAGGTGATGGCACTGGTTTACCCATATCTTCCGATTCAGCTTCGACCTTACGAGTTTCATTAGATGGATCGCTCGTATTTTCAAAAGTGGAGTCATCTATGCATGGTTCGTATACTTGTGAGGGTGATAATGGCTTTGGCAAGCCGCTGAGAAAGTCTATAATGCTCTTTGTTCGTGGTAAGCTTTTTTAAAACATAATGCAGCAAAATATTTTAGAAATAAATCCTGCCAAGCAAGCAATGTGTCAACATTATTGCATTTTAAGATTGTATAGAATTTCAGAAAAAAATCTATTTTTTATTTACTGTATACATATTACTCCTGTAATAAATAATTTTCATCGTCATCGGAACTATTTATGTCTTAACTGATTTTTATCATTAAGTATTATTACATTATAAAATTTTCCTGCCAAAAAAAGACTTTGTGGCGTAAGAGTAAAATTTTCGTAAATAATTACTGAAACATCGCATACCAAGAATGAAAGGGGTAATTTTTAAATTGGATTAGCCTCTAACTTATCATGGACTAAAAAAAAGTGCCCCGTTCATTCTCGTTGTGTGGTATGTTCTTTAGAAGCTTCTTACTTTTTTTAATTCTTTTAAATACCTATTTCATCATGAAATTTGATTCTTACAGTCAACAAATTTTATATATTGTAACATTAATAGAAGAAAAAAAAGCTAATATTTTCCAGTTAAACAGGAAACTTATTGCAGTTTTCTGTACAGAAAATGAAACTTTTTTTGTTTACAATTTCTAACATTAATTTTCTGTGTATTAGAGCTGCAACTGTATTTTTTTAATCAAAATGGTAAAAAATACTTCTGAAAGTCATATTGTAAAGTTGTTATAAAAGGGTCTCATACTCATTATATGATATATTGACGTTTATAAATAATTATTTCTATCAGCAATTTCTTGTATTAAAAAAACCTAAGAGGCTTATTGCTAACATAATCTACGATTAGTAGTTATTAAACAGTTATGGAGCAAACTTTCAAAACATGACATTATGTATTTCATTCTATATTTTATTTTTACTGTACTTTATAAATGTTGTACGTGTTCAAAAAGTACTTCAAATAACTGAACTTTAATCTATTGACGTTGCTGTATGGTCAGCTTTATGTTTCTATAACCATTATAGTGTTGTTCTACTTACTGCAATATAATAAATATGTAGCGGAAAAAAATCCTTTCTTTTTCATTTCCTTTTTTTAAAAACTCGATTTTTAGCGCATTTAAGTTTTAAAAGTATTTTTTAATAAATTCGATATTTTTTACGCCAATTTATTTCTCTTTTCTTCCGATATGTGGCGCTGTGTGTATGTGCCATAACAGTTACACCTAATTCAGAATACAATTCGCCATGTTTAGCTTCGTGAAATGTCATCTTTTATTATGTTTTTGCATTGAGTACAATGTGTTTGAGATAACTTAATTTTAACCCCCATCGTAGCACAATATTTGAAATTGCGATGATTCTTCAACATATATTTATCACACCAAGTTATATGCTGGAAAACATCATCCTTCTGTTGTTCATCACAACACTAACAAAAGCAGGAGGTGAGTCATAATTTATTAGTTACTTTGATCAGTATATTTTATTTTTCAGCTTCAAATTTTACAAACATATTTTGAGTTGAATTCGTTGCTTTTAATATTGCACGAAAAGAAAAAAATGCTCATTAAAGGAACTTCTGCTTGAAACGTCTCATTACTGGTTGCTTTTATCGTAGAATATTATTATTTTCTCTCCTTATTTTAGTCGTAGTTAAAGTTCATTTTGCTAAGTCTTAAGATTTCGCACAAGTTTTCGAAGTCTTCAGTATCGAAAATTAAATTTTAAGATCTTTGAAAATGCTTTTAAAAATAAATGCATGGCAAAAACAAAGGTTCTAAAATTTAAATTTTATGGTTTATCCTATTAAAATGTACTTGAATATGCAATTTATGAAGCGATATAAGCTTTCATATGATCAGAAATAATTATGACAGTTATCTGAAGTACTCATTATTTTATAGAATCGCCTGCAGTGACACCTTTTATGTTTCCTCCGCTTAAAGAAGGGGAGAGAGCAAGTGCGATTTGCACAATAAAATCGGGAGACAGACCTCTGCAGTTTCAGTGGAAAAAGGATGGCAGAGACATTACTGAAATACCTAAAGTAGAAATCCAGTCTGTAAAGGATGCCTCATCCATACTAACAATCGAGTCAGTATCATCTAAGTTTTCTGGAAATTATACATGCATTATTTCCAATTCGTTTGGAAGTGATAGTTTTACGGCAGCATTAATCGTCTCTGGTGAGTTTTTTTTAAACATATACATACAAATATGACGTACTAAAATATTTATTATACGTCCCATTATTTACAACTAATAGTTATCTTTAAAGAAGTATTTTTGCTAGTTATTTTATAACTTCCTTTTCATTCATTCATTCTGTAATTGTTCCACAATTCTCAGATAAAATGCTACCAAGGACAACATCATGGAATATTTTAATTTCCTGATTACGCTAATTTATTTTATATTTTGAAAAAACATATAAGATCATATAACATGGTGTATTAGTTTAATTTTAGAAACAGAAGTAGATTTCTTACAGGAGAAGCTTTTAAGCACGTAAGCAATAAATTATCTGTACATGAATCCTAAAAATGATGCTAATAGTAATATTGCGTACAAACTGCATGTTAATATTAGAAATGTAAAAGTATGCAAACTAAAAGTAACACACATGTACCAAACATTTCACCTACATGTTATGTTGTCAAACTCAAATATAAGAATTAAGAGTTTTTTCCAAAAACAAATTAGCATAAGCCTGTTTTATACAACATAAGTTCGATAACTTAGGTTTAGCTTTTAATAAAAATTACTATAATTTTAGAATTATAAATATCATTTATAATACTACATTTTTTTTCTATAATTAAGACATTAATATACATATATATATATATATATGTATATAATTTTTTTCTTTGGCAATTGGCTTTTTTGCAATTGCAGTACAGTTATCACAAACATAAAAAAAAAAATGATTTTTCTGCACTGATCTCTCATATAGTGCTCCAATTCGTTTAAATGTGTTATAACTGTTAAGATTTTTTTTTCGCGTTTTGTAGCTCCCCCGGAATGGCTGCAAGAACCATTTGATGCATTTTCTAAGGAAGGCGAAAGTTTAAGAATCGACTGCAGAGCAACAGGGGTACCCATGCCTACAATAACTTGGATGGCAGGTAGGTATTAGTTCTAATATTCATTTAAAAATAGATGCCAACTAGTAGTTTTTTCCAAAAAAAATCAACTTTTGGATTGGAAGATGATAATTAAAACTATTGACGTTACCATGCTTTTATGCGTAATTAACTTTTACTTTGAGACCAGTTTCATCTCCCTTCATTCCAACATGACGAATATGTTTAATGCCTGCAAGCATGCAGTGACAAGCTAGAGGTCAAAATGCAATATTTCGTTCCGTTTTCAAGTGTCACAAAAACTTAAGTTGTTAATTTTAGGGTTTTAGCTTATAAAATTGCGATGAAAAAGAAAAAAAAAGCTTTAACGGCTCTTCCTTGCAGTGTAAAATGGGCTTTTCCTTCACTTGCATTCTGTAACAGTGAAACTAGTTTTCCGTTAGCTTACTATATTATGACAATAAAAAAAAAAAAAAAAAAAAAAAAGCACTTCTAACCAGGGCTGCGGAGTCGGAGGAAAAATGGTCGACTCCGACTCCGACTCCGACTCCGGGATTTTAAAACTTTCGACTCCGACTCCGACTCCGACTCCCGACTCCTGCTTAAAAAAAATTAACCTAAATATGAAAAAGGAAAAAAACCCTAAACAAAGGTTGAAAAATTAAGTCCATTTTAAAAAGTTTCATTTTTATTCATGGTAGTAGCCAGGACTCACTTTAGGGGGGGGGATAGCAAGCTGGGGTATCCTAGGAGGTCATGAGAGGTCATTATGACCTATCAAAAAGTTCAATTTTCTCAAGAATTCTCGCAGGTAATATTACCACATTTACCTCAATTTTCGGAGGGCACTGTGACCTCTCAAAAAGTCTATTTTCTCCAGAGCAATAGACAAGTGTCGCTCTTGTCATTTGACTCCGTACAAAACTAATCCTTTTCTTGTTAAATAGCCAGACTTTATTTTAACACATTGCATTTTTGCTGCAAAGACCCGCCATTTGAAGCCCTTTTTAATGATCCTAGATGCTTAGGATTTTGATATTGGACGCTGAAAATTTGTATCTGTTACTTTCAAAGATATGTTTTCACCTCCATAAAATTTCATCCAAATTGGAGGTGGTCGGAGTCGGAGTCGGAGTCGACATGTTTTTCAGTGATTCCGACTCCGACTCCTTTGGTCCAAAATTAGTCCGACTCCGACTCTTCGACTCCGACTCCGACTCCGACTCCGCAGCCCTGCTTCTAACGGCTTTTTTATGGTGTAAAATGGGCTTTTCCTTTACTTGCATTCTGAAGCAGTGAAACTAGTTTTCCGTTTCAGCGTTCGATTACATTTTAAACTGGTAATGTGATCTTTTTTCCAACTACGTGCTTTAAAGCAACTATTGAAAGGGTGAGGTAACAAATTTAGAGTAATTCAGGTTACAAAATTTATTGTTGCAGCTTTTTCAACTGCAATAAAAATCACTGGTATTTACTAAACTTACATCTAGTAAAATAAATAAAATTTATTACAACATAAATGCAAATACTCTATCACTTTGAAAAAATGAATTTAGTATCGTCTCAATGTTAACCAATAGCTTACTTTTGACACTCAAACGATATGTTTTGGTTCAGATAATTGACTCTTGTTTTGAGAAAAGTATATTTGACATAATTTGTATTTGAATTAAGGTTTTGTCAACTTTTTCTGTAGGCAAGTTACGTTGAATTTTCCTATTGAAAAAGTTTGGTGACAGTTTTTTTTTAAAAGAATGCCTTGATTAATCAGCCATAAGGCGGCATTTTACTGATTAATTTTCATCAGCCAAATTTTACCAATTAATCGGCGAAAAAGATATTTTTAAAATATTATTTTTAAAAGCATACATTCACCAAGAAAATGTGATGAATAATTTTAACAATAAATAAATGTTATTTTTTGAAATATTCATTATAACATGTAGTATGAAGGTATACAGAGTAAAAACAAAACAAATAGTTCATACCGTTCGTAAAACTGAATAGAATATTAAAAGATAAGCCCCTCATAGCTGATATTTTTTGACGCTATTAAGAACAATTTAACTCCTGAACTTTTCAATTGATATGCGAAACCATTAACATTTCATTTTATATATAATTGGCCAAATTGTGCTGATCAACTGGAGGAAAAAAAATCTGTTTTTTTTTTCATTGCTTTATCTATGTTTTGATCGAGAAATTACAATGAAGAAAATTATAAATAAGAATTAAATAATTTTCCGGAAACGTATAACATTAGGTACAAAAGTGTAGTGAGTAAAAACGAAACAAATAATTCAAAGAATGAAATAACGATAAAAGAAATCTCACAGTTAAAATAACTGTTCAGTCAATTAGTTTTCCTATTTTGAATAAATACAGGCGAGACAAGGGCAAGTTGGCATAGTTTTTACTTCTCGAATTTTCTAACTTTTTCTGTTATACTTACAGTAAAAACGATTTATGCCTCTAATAGGGTAACGTCTTGGCTGCAAAAAAACACTAGGAACATCATCTAAAACTCACTGGGAAACTAGTGAAAAATGTTTTTCGAAGGCGCCTCAAAAGTGCCAACTTACCCCGGAGTCGGGGTAAGTTAGCAGATGCATTGGGGTATGTTGGCATAACATTGTTTGAAATGGTAAATATGCAGCAATATAACATTTTTTTTTTGTTTTAAATATTTATTTAAAACGATTATAAGGTAATATGTCAAAACAAAGTTTGAAAAAACAAGTTTGAGCAGAGCATTGTAGGTAGGTTACAAATGTTTCATGTCAACTGTAAAAGATACTTACTCATCTGAAAGGGGGGTTCATCTTCCCCAAAATTTTGTTGTTGGGGTACCAGATTATGTCGGGTGGCTATTGTCACTTCAATTACTTTGTAGTTTTCACCATGGTGGAGTCTGAAAAGTCCTCGTTATCGACTTCAACTTTTCCCCTGGATATTTTGCGGGCCTCATACTTCCACTACTCCATACTCACCTTATCAACTCCAACAGCAGCATTTAATGTTGTCTCGTCTGCAGGTGGAATCTGTGCAGGAAACTTGGGGCAGACCAGGCGCAGAAGAAATGGCTCATCTTTATTTTCATCATTATACTGGGGAAACAAGAAATCATAGCTATCGTCAGTGTCAGCATACGGTCAGAGAAAGGCTCATCAGTTTCAGTGCTACTAATCTCTTCTTTCTTTGAACATTTCTTTGCAATATTCTTTGATTTCTTAGTCATGGTCTTCTTCTTTTTTTGTCCTTTCAACGTAGAGTGTTTTTATTTTATTTTCTCAGCTTTTTCCTTTGACAGTTCACTTTTAGCTTGGGTGTCGGTTTGGATTGCACAGTGCCTCCTCTTTTTTCCTCTACTTGTGCGTTTCCGTGGCCCTGCTTTTGGAGAAGGCTGAATGTCTTTAGGATCACAAGTCGACGTGTTTCGGAGAAGCGGGTTGCACTAGTGGGGATTGAAGGTTCACTTCTTCCAACGCTGGCAATAGGGACATTTTCAACACTAATACTACCCCTAACAAGTAGTAAGAACATTTTCAACATCAGCATTACCTGTACTAGTAGAAGGGCCAGTAGGTGGGTCTGTGTAGGTGTGTATCTATAACTATGCGATGTCACGCCAACATTATGGTGGGGGTAAGTTGTCATAGACCGCTGGCCTATGCCAATGTACCCCAAGCTGACTCTGCCAACTAGCCCCAAAGTCATTTTTTTGGAAACCATTGCGGTCCTGTCCAAAATACAAACGACTGGGAATATAGTAACTGCATCAATCAATAGGCTATTAGTCATTGTATTCAAAATAAACTTGGAGTACTTGAACAAACATTTTTAGGGTACTGAAAAACAAAAAGTAAATCGAAAAAAAAAAAAAAAAAAAAAAAACTCACATGAACGAAAAACACACACACAAAAAAAAAAAAAAAAAAAAAAAAAACATGTTTTTCGAACTCGCTCTAGCAGGACATTAAAGCTATTGTAGATGACGCTAGGGGTTTCCGAGTATGTCCCATCGTGTCGGCAGCTCTGTGGGTACTATGTACTAAAAAATAAAGGCACAGTGCCAATATACTCCTTATACCAAATAGCCCCGTTCTCCCCTACACATACAGATAATGTTTCAAAATTGTCCATGTAATTATACTTAGAATTATGCTATTAAACAATCTTTAATTTTAAGAAAGAATAAAAGTCTTAAATGAAATTGCTAATCGAAAAAAAAATTTTCATTAAAAAGTCCTAAATTAGAGTGCTCACCACACCCTCCCCGTTTTTTCAAAAATTTTCATGTCTAGATAATATAATTAACAATGTGTCAATATTATTATGTGTCGATGTAATTTTATTGACAATAATACGAATGGATGAAATTTTGAAATTATTTTTGGCAAATTAATAAAAAAGAAAAAAAAACTTCGCTTAGAAATAAATTCGTAACTAAGTCTTAAATCGAAATAGTATAAGGGAAAAAAAAAGTGATAGTGAAATTGGTAGTATTAAAACGATCTTCTAGCACATTCATTGGCTCCGCCGATTATATATAGCCGATTAATTGGCAATCGGCCAATTAAATTATCGGTGTATGCCTAGTTTTTTTTGGCTAATAAATTTTACAACTTTGTCGGTCTCTGTAAATATGCATTCTATACCAGTTAGTAATCGGCAGTTATAGTTATAAATTTAATTTGTAATATTTTTTTCACAAATGACTTACGTAACGTAATTGAATTTCTGCTAGCAATTAGAATGATTAAAACTCATCGATAATTTAATATTATATTAATCTTGACTTGAATGTATTTTATTTCATTTGTATAGGTGATAAATCAGACTCCTTCATTACGACAGACCAGTCATCAGCTATTCATGTGTCTCCCTTAGGAACACTCATCATTGACAAAATTGATGCTACAATGAAAGGATCTTATACCTGCTTGGCCGATAATGCATTTGGTAAACCGATAAAGAAAACAATTTTCATTTCGGTTAATGGTAAGCTATACCCGGTTAGTTTTAACTTTTAATTCTACTTCTTAAAATTGTGCTATGCAACGTTCGTGTCTTTTACAATCGCAGAATGTAGTGAATATAGTATAAATAAAAACTTATTATGATATTTCAGATTGTACTTTGTAGTAATAATAAATTTTTGTGGAATTTTTTATTAACTCTTTGGTGATTGTTCTAAGATCTGTCACAGATTTAAGATACAATGATTTTCAAGCTGAACACGTTTTTTTTCGTATATATAAAGTTCAATTTCAGCTGTTTTTACGAAGTTTTATCCTAACACCACCATTTTATTTCCACTTTTGTGCCTATTCAGGCTAATATTTGGTAAAAACATTACATTTGATCAGTACATGTATAATTTTACGTAACAAAGTAAATACTGTTGTTTTTTCTACCAAGCAAGTTTTAGAATTGTGTACAATATACGTTATTCTGCATTCATTACTCTAGAAGTTTAAGAGTGCTGTACGTAGCTTGCAACTTATTGATTGGTAGTTAAATTCACTGAAGATTTTTTAAAATCAAAACTTGTTAATAATAAAAGCTATTGCTGCTCTGTTTTTTATTTTTATTTTTTGAAACTGCTATTGCTTATGTACGAGTAATGCTCAGAACAACTTACAGTTCCTAACGTCATCATTCTCACTGTCAATACATTTATCATCACAATTTTCTCTTGTATGTTGTTAGTAATTTATAATAACTATGATTGATAAATACGGCGTTTTTCCATCATTTTGCTCTCACAATATATCATTATCTAATTACTATTTTTTATGTGTTGATGCAAAATTTACTGTAAAAGTTAAATTTTTTCAATTGCGTGGGAAGTTAAATATATACAAAAATAGTGATCAGAATAATCGCAATGGTAACAAATAAGATCGTCCCTGGTGCATTATTGCATGCAAACGTCAATGCCGCAGGGTAGAGATACAACATTCAAGGAATACTTGATAGAACTAATAATAAATTTTTTTTTGAAACGGCATGCGCTTATAAGTTATAATTTAAATTTTCTTAATGTCTCATATCCGTTAAAATGTTTTGAATAATTACTCTGTATGGTACTTCGATGCACTGTTCTTATACTTGTGAAGCTGACAATGGTTTTGGTAAACCTCTGAAAAAGTATAATCTTTTTCGTTCGCGGTAAATATTGCAAAACGTAATCACTTAAAAAAACAGGACCTGATTGATGCGAAGCAAGCAATGTGTCTCAGTTGATCCGTTTTAAATTTTATTCAGCTCTCATTTAAGAAAGCTAATTTTCTTTTAATGCAAACTTTTAGGGCTAATATTTTTCTTATTTATTTTTAAATCATACAAGTTTCATTATAAAACTTGTATGATTTAAAAGTTAATTATAGAAAATATCAAAAAAATATTTATTATAAATTATTTAATTTATAATAAATATTTTTTAAACATTTATTATATAATAACATTTAGTATAAATTAAATAATTAAAAATATTAAAAATCTTACAAGTGAAGATAGATACAAGTTTTCTATCTTCACTTGTAAGCCTTTTGTATTTTTGACTTTGTCATATTCACACTATGTATTCTCAAATACTCCTCACATAAACGCAAATGATTTGTTCTTTTGATATTATTTACTGTTTAAACTTATTTTGATAACACTTTTTATTAACGCAGAAAAAATAGTTTGACATTTTTAATTATTCCATCGACACTTAATATGATTTTAACAAGAACTTTTAAGTTTTTGTACTGTAATAGTACTAGCCATGATTACTATCATAGTCGTTGTATTTCATCGCATTTTAATATTTATTAGACTAGCAAGAAAAATTAAGGGATTTTTTTTGTTGAAAATCCAGGCTTTTTTTCAGTTTCCTCTTTTTTGTCTCATAGCTGATCTATCCATTTTATCAGCATTTTTTAAAAATTAGTATTTTGTACCGAATGTAAGGCTTATTGTGTAAGAGTTTAAATTACTTAACAGTTACTTAATAACTTAATAACTTTTTTTATGAAATTTACTATTTGATTTTGATCATATTTTAAGATACTATTTCATATTATTGATATTCATTGCGTGTGTTTTTGCATTTAAAATTGTGTAACAAAAACGTTCACCGCATGCAGCATTTCATAATATATGCTTAACGTTTATTAGAAATAATTTTTAAGAACCAGCAACTGTCTCATTACACCGTTTATTCATTTATAACTTGTGAATTAAATTGTATGAATTTACGTATTTTTAAATCATTGAACTTTGAACAAGTTGCACTATTTTTGAGCTGTTTTTTTGACACTAAGGCATATATAACGTACATATTGTCCTCAATATTATATTGAGATCATAAATATGCACAGAAATAAAAATAACAGTTTTTCATTACTTTTTTTTATGTATTCCAACTTTTAGTTATCATATCTATAGTTTTTTTTTTTAATTTATTTCTCTTTCTTTCCGATATGTGGCGCTGCGTGTATGTAATCATAAAATAAGATATAATTCAGTACACTATACGCCATGTTTAGCTTGGTAAAGTGTCCTCTCATCGCATCATGCTGCGTTCAGCAAAATGTATTTGAAATAATCAAGTATCCACTCACATTGTAGCACGATATTTGAAACTGCAATGATTTTTGAACATACATTTGTCATGGCAAGTACATTGCTGGAATATCTCATCCTGCTATGGTTTATCACAACACTAACGAAAGCTAGAGGTAAGTAACTCTTTTGCGTTACTCAATTTGATCAGTATATTAAATTTTTCTGTTTAACATTTCAAAAAATATTTTACATGATATGTATTATTAGTAATTTCTCACTTATATAGAAATAAACCGTGCATTAATTCAATTTTTACTCAAAATGAATCTTGATTAGATGTTTATTTTATTATAAAAGTATTGTTACTATTTTATAAACAGAAAACTTTTATTGGAGGTTTTTTTGTTAAATATAGTGCACAAAATTAATGCATTTCATAATTTAATTAAGTAAATACCTTAAAAAATGCTTCAAAAATATAAGCATGAGAAATACAAATACTTTTTAGTATGACTTTCAGTTCGGAATTTTAGAAAGAGATATTTTGAACGTAATTTAAGAAGCAATATATTCTCTTAAATTTGCAGAAATAATTTTGACAGTTATCTAAACACTGAATATTTTCCAGAATCACCTGCTGTAACACCTTTCATTTTTCCTCCCCTTAAAGAAGGGGAGAGAGCAAGTGCTACTTGCACAATTAAATCTGGGGACAGACCTTTGCAATTTCAGTGGAAGAAAGACGGTAGAGACATTGCTGAAACGTCTAAAGTAGAAATCCAAACTGTAAAAGATGCTTCTTCTATATTAACAATCGAGTCGGTATCTTCTAAGTTTTCTGGGAATTATACTTGCATTATTTCCAATTCGTATGGAAGTGATAGTTTCACTGCAGCATTAATCGTCTCTGGTAAGTTATTGATTTTATATACACGAGTTATTAAATGAATTATTGTGCTTCACATTATTTTGCAAAATAATATTCATCTTCAGAGAAATATCTTTTGCCAGTTATTTTATAAGTGTGCACTTGCAGTTAAATTTAAACTTGTTTTACACACTTAATGTATAAGTGCTACTAGGATTACGTCACTAAAAATTTAAATCTCCAGATTTGGTAGTTTTTTTTGTTAAATGTTTAAAATCATACATTTTTTAATATTTTCGGTTGGAGTAACACAAGTATATTTCTTAAAACAGAATCTGCAAACATGTAAGCAATAAAGTATCTGCACATGCAGTTTAAAAAATAATGCTAATAATAAAATTAAAGTTGTATATTCACTTCGTATTTATATTAGAAATGTAAAAATATGCAAAATGAAAGCACCACAGAAACGTCATACATTTCAACAAAATGTTATATGTCAAGCATAGATATTCGAATCAAAAGTGTTTTATACTTTAGCATAAGACTTTCAAACATTTCGAAAGTTAGATAACCTAAGTTTAGTTTTAATAAAGAGTAATTTGTTTTTTAATTTTAGCTTGTTTTCATAAAAATTACAGAAAAATATTTTCTAGTAATGAAGATAATTTAAAAAAAACTGATTTTGCAATTTTAAAACTTAGGGTTTTTTTGCTATAAATTTAAACGACATTTATAATACGATACATACTATTTAGTTTTTTTCGTGATAAAGTAAATCTTGTTGTAATCTTAAATTAAAAAACTAATTTAAAGAGTTTTTTCATTGTTTTTTGATATTGCCCTGTGAACTACTTCAATGCCTTTTCACTGTTAAAATGATTTTTGCACTTTGCAGCTCCACCAGAATGGGTGCAAGAGCCATTTGATGCTTTCTCAAAAGAAGGTGAAAGTTTAAGAATCGACTGTAGAGCAACAGGTGTGCCTGTGCCTGTAATTTCTTGGACATCAGGTAATTATTAGTTATAATTTTACTTTAAAAACTAGTGGTTTATTTCTTGGCTTACTGAATTGGGCCCTTTTAAAAACTCTTATCGCGTAAATTACTCAGAAAATAAATTTGCATTGTATATTATTATATTTTTATTATTATTAATATTCTATTATTTTTCAATTAAAAAACTACTACGGAAAGTGTAATTGCTACATTTTTATATCGGCAGTTTTAATTGGTTATTATGTATTTTTTTTAATTTATTTATAAAGCGAAGCTAAATTTGTGGAAACTTTAAAAAGTTTCATTATTAATACTTAAACTAGCTATTAATCGCTTTTTGTAGCATTAAAGGTTTTTTCCTGGCTGGATAGTAAACGCAACCTGTATCGTCGTTATTCTTGGCGAAGAAGTTGCTTCGTAATTACAATAAACAGTACTTCTTATATTAGTTGTCGATTTTTATAAGTAATATAACTATTGCCAGATAAAATAGTGATTTTTCCCTTCATTACTGCAATAATATGAAACATTCAAATTATATTTAAGAAAGAAAAATGAATTTTAAACACTTGAAACACATATAATATCCCAGCCTTTTTGGTTGTCAATTTCAGTCAAAATACTAAGCATTTAAAATTTATTCACTGTGTAAAAGGGGCTTTTCCTTTACATGCGTGCTAAAGCAGTAAAGCTCGTTTTCCGTATCAGTGTTTGATTTCTTATTTTAAGCTGTTAATTGGAATTTTCCTCCAACTATGCGTTTCAAATTAACAATTTTCCATAAAGAACTGTCATAGATGCTTAAATGATGAAAAAGGTTTTTTTCCCGCTTCTTGCAGTTTTTTCTTTTAAGTTAACCTACATTGTCATTAAAAAATGCGTCTATCCGAGTCAAATCAACTAGGCAAGACACTACCTGACAATCTCATATTTTTAGAAATCATTTTCTTTGCCAGCTTAAATTTGTATGTGTACATTTAAAAAATCTATAAATCTTAATTGATGAATTGTCCATGTTGAAAAATCATTAAAAAGCACGTTTCTACTAGGCAGCATTGGTGTAAAATGTTATATCTACAGCTACAGTTTTCAATAATAGCTCATCACAAAGAGAACTAAATGAACTTTCGAAACAGTGTTTCTTGAAACACACACACACACACACACACACACACACACACACACACACACACACACACACACACACACACACACACACACACACACACACACACACACACACACACACACACACACACAGAGAGAGAGAGAGAGAGGACGAGAGAGAGAGAGAGAGAGAGAGATGTATATCTTTGGAGTGGAACCCTGAAATAATCACCAGCTACAGCAGATGCGGTTGTTTTGGGTATATTTCTTAAAATATATTATGAATAAAGTATAATCAATTCTTAAAATTGAAATTTTTGACTAAACTTTTTTACTTTTTAAAATTAACTTTTAATTGAAAATTTGGAATTTTTTTTACGCAGAAACATAAAAAAGTTTCAACAAGAACAAACAAATTAGTTTCATAACATTGTTTTTTTTTTTAAACTTTTTGTATCATCGTAGCTTTGAAGTTCCTTTTCTGCGCCATGTCCTTTATTAACGCATCAAAAACCTATTAGTATCTGCAAAATTTCCAATTTTTTACAAAAAAAAAAAAAAAAAAAAAAAAAAAAACCTACGTATGTACTTAAAAAAAAAGTAACCGTAGATCTCTTCCTGGTACAAAGCTGAAAATTTTTGGATGTAGAAATCAACATACATTAGTATTGACAAAAACATGTTTTTTAACTTTAAAAAACTATAAATTAAACTTTACAACAAAAGTGCTAAGTGAGATGCTTTTTTCGTTCGTGAATGTTAATCCATCTTATTAATAATGCATATGGAGATAATGTTTCTTCAACTTGTAGTAAATGTTTCTCTAGTTGTTTCTGTCGAGATGCGTTTAGATTCCTTCAAAACTACTACTTGTTTCGTATTTTCTGGGTTTTTTCTCGGTTCTATTCCCGAAAACATGTGCAAAAGCGCTTCAATGGGAAATTTTTAATTTATGTATAAATAGTCTGCAAATAAACTTTTCCTTATTTACAAGACCGAAGCTCACAGCAGTAAGAGTCTTGAACTTTTCTAATGGCGTGCTTTGGTTCGTATTAGAAAATTATAGCTGATCGAAATAGGAAAGAAGGGTCTTTTAATTTTTGACGGAGCTTCTGTTTAAATTCATGAATTATGCATGGCAAAGTCAGACAATATGAGACTAATTCATCTAGAACACTCATATTTCTAGAACCATGTTATACTGAAGTTTTCTATAAAGTCTGAAAAAGTCTCGTGTCAGAAATTCTTCCTGGATTCTAAAGCTTTACAATTTCTGTTGGTCTGTGTAAGTATATATTTTAGACCAGTAAGTAGTTGACAGTTACAGCTATACATTTAATTTGCACACTTTTTCACAGTATGTGATCTAATTGAATTGCGGTAAACTGTAAAACTCTAAAAACAATCGGGTCTTTAAGATTATATTTCTCTTAGTTTGAATGTGTTTTCTTTCATTTGTGTAGGTGATAAAGCAGACTCCTTCATTTCGACAGAGCAGTCATCAACTATTCGGGTGTCGCCAGCAGGAACACTCATCATTGACAAAATAGATGCTAGAATGAAAGGATCTTATACCTGCTCGGCCGATAATGCATTTGGTAAACCTATAAAGAAAACAATTTTCATTTCGGTTAACGGTAAGATTATGACTCGATGAGATAGATGCATTTGACTTAAGATTATCTTAAAACTTGTGCTTTGCAAATTCATGTCTCTCATACAACTGCAGATTGTATTCATTATGTTCAACATAATATGGTGTTATAATATTGTATGATTTATTTTGTAAAAGTAATAACTTTTCATCTTAAGATTACCTTAAAATTAATAGTTCTTCTTAAGATTATCTTAAAACTTGTGCTTTGCAAATTCATGTCTCTCATACAACTTCAGATTGTATTCATTATGTTCAACATAATATGGTGTTATAATATTGTATGATTTATTTTGTAAAAGTAATAACTTTTCACGTATCTTTTTTTTATGTACTTTTTTGTGAACGTTTTAGGATCTGTCATATAATACGAACTCACGATAGAAATATTTTCACCATTCACGCTACTATTTACACGATTCACGACTAGCTATTTTGAACATTCGACGCAACAGTGATGGGTTTTTTTAAGTTTGACGAGACAGAATATTTGTCTGTGGCACAGTAGCATCTAAACAGATGAATTGATTGTGATCATTCTCTTTTTGTTTAGAAGGAGAGTTGATTGAGTGTGTTCTTAGTTATGTCTCGTCTTTCTGACTTTTATTAACAAATATATTAATTAAAATTTCGAAAAGAGTTTTTTTTCGATTTTTGCTGTAAAAACATACTTGAACATAAAAAAAAGCACCAAACGAAAGAGCAAATTTTTCTCCGTCTGACAGAACTTATTTAGAATTTCCACGTTATATAGGACTCAAAATATAACATTTTAAGTAGATTTTAAATGCAATTAGCCACTTGTTCTCACGATTTGTAACAAATTTCGATGTTGGCTGACAAGGAAATACAACGCAATGATATTTTTTGTTACCTAAGGCAGTTTCTAGTTGTCAATAAATCAAATACTTACAATTGACTTTAGTACAAGGCTTTTAAAGTAAATTCAATTTTTCGTCTTGATTCTGCTTTTACAAATAGCAAATTTTACTACATGTGCATGTTTTTACTTTTCTGTGTTTTACATGCTCTCTCCTAAATATAATGCAATTCGTTGTGATCTCTCAAGCTCATCTTAATATGGTGTGAGCTGTAAAATATGGTAAAAAAATAATCATAAAAATAACTGCATTGCAACAAATATGATCATATGCAAACAGTAATATGGCAATGCAGAACTTTGACATTCAAGAAATACTTGATAACGCTAATTATAAAAATATATTTGAAACGGTAGAGTTACGTTTTTACTTTCGCATTTCCGTTAAATTGTTTTACACAATTTCTTTGGATTACATGTACGCATTTGTGTAAAATTACTGTATTTATCCAAATATAAACTCATTTTCGTAAACTTCTGATTCAGTTCAGACCATTTTGTTTTTGTTTTCTTATTTACTGATAACGTACATTGTAGACAACTTCTGCGAGCAACAGTGTACGAATTCCATGTTTTGCCGCCGTATTGAAGTAACTAACCTGGAACAAATATTCCTTTAATTGAATAATCGGTACGAAAGCTTATAAAAACGACCATGAACTAAATAGGTTCAGAAGGAAAAAAAATTTTTGCAGTCTTGTTAAATTTTGAAATATACATATAAACAAAATCGTGACATTTGTGATAACATAAATCTACGCTGATTATGTAATCAACATAGATACACACTTACATATAAAACATTTGTGGAGAAGATATATCTTATTTATGTTTTTTCTTTTTTTTTGCTGTAGAAAGAATAATGGGCAGTAAAATTTTTTAATAAAATGTTATAACTTTTGTTTTTCTTCTTTTCCGATATGTGGCGCTGTATGTACAGTGTTTAGAATCACATCAGCAAAAGCGACGTCTGACGCCATGTTACTAACTAATGAACAGCATAAAGACATTGTTACATACTTCTTATTTTACTTACATGCAATGTTAAAGCAATGCAACCCACGATTTCCGAATAATTTCAAGGAACAGCTTAGAAAATGTTAGTACAGCCAAGCAAAAAAGAAGTATGATTTTTTCTCTCAAAGCAATACATTTGTTGACTTGCTGTCTTCTCTCCATTGCTTATGCCGGAGGTGAGTACTTTAAAAAAATAATTATCTTTCATAGATACCTTGAATGCTTAATATATTAGCATATATGCGTCGATATTTTATTTAAAGAATGAGTTTAGTTTTTCTGGTACAGTACTTGCGAAACAGCAAAATATGTTCTTCAAAATCGTTAAATAAAAAAACTAAACGTGAGTTAGATGCTTTCTTGTAAAAATTACGACAGAAAATTATTTAATTGCTTAAAATAATTCAGTTGAATGCATAAAAATTAGTACATAATCTCTAGCAACTTCTAAGGGTATAAAACTGTATTACTATTATTTCAATGATGAGGCTAAAATTTTATAAAAGAAAACATAATTTTAAATTGTTTAAAAAGCACTGTAGATACTTAGTTATTAAAAGTGAAAGTTTATTCTAAAGTAAGTTCTATACTTTACATATTTTAAATAATACTTTGTATTTCTTAATTTTTAATCAGTAGGAGAAAAACGTTTTTATGTTTTCGAAATATTTAAAATAGAATCTTCGCAAGTCTCTTATTGTATACCATTTGCAAATTTATTGTTACATTCAAATGTGAATGCCAAACGCATAAAAAGTTACAGTTTAAACATTGATATTGTTTCTTATTAAACTGCTTTAAAATAAATTTTGCTCGAATTCAGCGGTACTTTTGTTTTACACAATAAAAGAATTACATTTAAATTTTCCTTAAAATAGTCCAATTATTTCAAAGTAAAAATTTCAATCACAGAAAGAGTAAAGCTTCAAAAAGTGAAAAAGATAAAATCAAATTTAAGCATCAGAAACGTTAAGGGAATTTTTACTACACGCTGACTCTTACCAAAAAGTGTTTGAATCTTTCAGGAGGAAGTAGGTACAATTTGCAAAGTTTCGTAAGACACTATTATTTTTTGAGCACCCCTTATCTTAAATTATTGCTCTCGAAACAGATTTTCTCCAAAATTTTCTTCTTTTATTAGTAAGAAAAAATATTTTTTTTTTTTCATTCCGTTTTACCTCATTCAAATTTATTCACAAATGTTCAATATAACTACTTAACTAAAATTTGTTGTTAATAAATACTATTGCATTACAAAACATAATAATAATACTGTTTATGGTATGTTTTTGAAATTATTTGACGGCTCCTGTCAATTGCTGTTGCACATTTATAAATTGTTGTTAATTGTCATACCCTGTAAAAAATGAATGTTGTTTTTACAGTACAATACAACTAATTTTATAGTAATGAACTGTAAAAATTGATAAATTTACAGTAATAAACTGTAAAATTGTAAAATTTTATAGTACTAAACTGTAAAATTGCTATGTTACAGTTTATTACCGAGCATTTTACAGTTTTAAACTGGAATCTGCTGCCAGTATTGTAGTGTTGTTTTTACAGTATAATACAGCATACTAAATTTTACGGGAATAAACTGTAAAATGCCCATGTTTACAGTACGAAATTGCAAAATTGCTAGTTTTACTGCTTGTTACTATGCATTTTACAGTTTTAAATTGGTGTCTCGTCTGCCAGCATAATACTATAAAAACAACAGCTTATTTTATGCAGTTTACAGTATTTGCATGGTTTCATAAAAAGCCGCACTGCTGCCGTACTTCTTTGCACAAGATTAGCGATTTAGGTCTTTGGTCTATATTAGTTTACAATAATGGTTTCTTCGACATTAAAAAAAAAATAAAATAATAAAACCGGGGTCAAACGGCTGTACTTTTATTTATATCGCTCTTGTTTTACAATTAAAAAATTTATAATTTATGTAGTTTTAACTAAACTTAATTATTTCACCACGGCAACAATTAAAAGTATACAAGCCGTGAAAACTTAATAACTTGACAATAATAAAATAACTTCCAGAAATTCAACAAGTTTTTTTCAAAAAATCAAAAGTTTTTGTTAATCTAAAGCATGATGATAATTTTATTCAAGTAGAAAATCTGAATAGATCATATTGGAGTAAAAAATTATCTCTAAAAAATCTTAATAACAATTGGAGAATAATATTTTCTAAATTTCTTTCGCAGAATTTTCAAAGTTCCATTTTTAAAAATTTTGTAAAGCCTTTGTTTTTAAAATTTTTTACTGGGTAATTAGCTATTTTTATATCAATATTGTATCAATATTATGCGCAGTTTTTTTACGAGACTTCTGATGTGAACCAATTTAAAGCATACCGCCATTATTTAAAGAATAATTAAAAAGAGATAGTATAAAAGAAATCAGAAAATCATTTACTCACTTTATTTCCTCCCATTTTAGAAATGTTTTTTTTTTTTTTTAGATTCTCCCGCTGTTGCACCGTTTATTTTCCCTCCAGCGTTAAAAGAAGGAGACAGAGCTAGTGTCATATGCACAATCACATCGGGTGACAGACCGCTTCAATTTAAATGGAAAAAAGATGGCCAAGATATTTCAAACTTTGTGAACATCAAAACACAATCTATAACAGATTCTTCTGTACTTATTATAGAGTCTGTAACATCAAAAAGCTCTGGAAACTACTCTTGCATAATTTCTAATTCTCATGGAAGCGATACATTTACCGCGGTATTGACTGTCACGGGTAAGTTCAATTAAAGATACAGTAAAATGCTATGTTTTGTGATCTATCTATCTATCTATCTATCTATCTATCTATCTATCTATCTATCTATATATATATATATATATATATATATATTATATATATATTATATATATATTATATATATATATATATATATATATATATATATATATATATATTATATATATATATATATAATATATATATATATATATATATATATATATATATATATATATATATATATATATATATATACTTTTTTTTTCAATGTATGAAACATTATTCAAATGGAAAAAAGTGAATATAGTTGTGTTAGAAGTAGAATATGAGTCTCATAAGTTCTTTAATCGAAACACTTTAATACAAAAATATTGCTTAATAGCTGTGGACTTAGGGCCATGCTCCACATCAGCGTAAAACGCGACCGAAACTGAAGGCAGAAACTGAAAATCCGGGTACTTTCCATAGGAACACCATTGAATCCATTTTACGCTTCTGCCTAATTTTTCTGCTTTACGTCGATGTGGAGCATGGCCCTTAGTCTTAAGACATACGCGTGCAGACTGCATTTGTAATATTCTTTGTCAGGCATGATTGAAAAGATATTTTTCAAAATGTTTAAAGGAAAGACAGTTTACGCAAGAAAATATATTGATGACAATGATTTTATAAAATTTTTGACAATGATTTTATTATGCGTACGCATTTTATTCATATTGAAAATGATCAACCTTTTAAAATTAAATAGCGTTTTACATGAACTAGTTTCTATTAAATCTTTTGCTCTTTTCAATCAATTATGTGATAAAAAATCTTTCAGTTACCATTTTGCTCTTCAATAAAGATAACTTTTAAATATTTTTCTCTGAACTAAACTATCACAGTAAATTAAATTTTTCAACTATCATAGAAATTTTTTTACGTGAATTCAGGAAAATAACTTTAAAAGATTTAGTCACAGATATAGTTTTTTCATCTCTAATTTAACGATTTGAATGCATATTTTTTAATCAAAACTACTGGACAGATTACTTTTGAAATCGTCAGTTTTATTTTGAAAGTACATTTTTTAATCATTCCATTTTAATGTAATTATTTGATGATTAAAGAGCTAAGGTCAATAAAAAGTAAAAACGTTCATTTCCAAACGTATACATTCTTTTACCATAATTTTTTTCAGACGGGCTATCTTATGTGTTTTTGGATAGATCTTATAAAGATAAGGTGATGCTTAAAACTAAATCTATCATGTTTAGAATTGTAATAGTTTTTACTCAAATACTACCGTTTTTTTATTCTGTGATATGAAGTTTTCACTTTTTGGAGAACTTTCTTGGAAGTACTAAAATGCTATGATTGACCAAAAACTGAATGTTAAACCAATTCGTAAATTTTCTGTTTTGTTTTCAACTAAAAGTCCAAACGGGTTTTGTACGTTAATATTTAAAAAAAATAATTTGTTTGTGCGTATAGTAAGTACATTTATATTTTATTTATTCTGTGTACTACCAAGATTCCTCTAAGAGGAGTTAAAATGCTTCAAATTTTAATGAAGCTTAATAATTTTTGACTCAATAAAGACGTTTTAAGCTTGCAATTATGCAATCGAATACGTTTAGATTTTATTCGATGTGCACTCTTGCATGCAACAGAAAATAAGTGAACTATTAAACTCAGGAAAACGCGGAAATTGTAATGCTGCAACTGTAACAAAAACCATGATTCCGTCTTAGCAAAACTTATGCTTTTTTATTATTAAATTGTAACTGGTTTTATTTATCGCTGTTTATAACGAAAACACGTAAGATTTCAGTGAAACTGACATTTTTGTTTTCTTGAGATTTTATAAGAATTTATTTTTTAAAATTTTTGGAAGCTCATTGGTATTTTTTATTTCAGCTCCTCCTGAATGGATCAGAGAACCTGAAGATAAATTCACTCAAGAAGGAGATAGCTTGAGTATTGAATGCGAAGCTTCTGGTGTCCCGAAAGCAAATGTAAAGTGGACGTCAGGTATTTTCCGTTTTGATTTTAACCTTCCATTTGAGAATTAACTAAGACTAAGAGAAAATATAAATCAAAATAGACTTCAAACAAAGATGAAGGAAAACAAATCTGACTATTTTACATACAGTTGTAAATTGCGTAAGTAAGAAGGACAGTCATTCATCAGACACAAAATTAATACTACCTTCAAACATAAGGTTTAAATCTAGAGCAAAATTATAATCACAGTACATTTCACATTAATATACTATTCGCAATATGTACTAATAATATTCAACCAAAAAACAAATAACCACCATTACTCTAAAAACCAAAAAATCGCCATTACACTCCAGTATGGATTTATTTGAATTTCTATTAGTAATTGATTTGTTGTTACATCTATGGCTCCTATACCATCTTCAGAAAATATGTTTAAATGTAATGGTGATGTTTATTACAAAATGAATTTATCATTTTCAGCGTAATTCACAATTCTATGGAATGTTGTTAGTTTTTTTCTTCAGTTCTTCTTTGAAGTCAGTACTCCTTTTTCTCAACCAACAAATTTTGCATTTTATTATTTTTCGTGTAAATATTGTCTTTTAAACTGGTATCTTGCGGTCATGTCAAAATTATCTTCTATAGTTCATGGAAATCATTGGTGTTTTCAAAACTTTTTAAAGAGCCTACAGTCTTTAAAAGGCTGCCACTAAAAATTAGTCCTCATCAGTTACTATTTAGGAGCTTCAGTGTACTAAAATGTATTTAAACCATTGTGTTTCACTTTTTACAATATATAAAAATCACTGCGAGTTCCGAAATGACCCAAATTAGATCTTTGGAGAGATTGTCACTCAAATGCAATCAGCTCTAGTCCCTATTAGGGTGCATTTGTATAGTAGTTTTAGTTTAATCACTTTAAATTTCCTTAAGAAATAGCTGCCAGGATTGGTGCAAAATTGTGTCAACCCCGTTAAAGGATTGAACAAAATACGTTGATTAGTTACTGTTCCTAGGTTAAGCTGAAATCCGGTAGCACTAAGAAGATATTTCTGGTATTAACTTGATTAACTAGCATGCTGAAATCTGAAAACTTTGTTTTGTTGTGTTCATATTATGTGTCTTTTAATAGTTGTTTCGAAAAGTAAGAAAAGTTATTTATCAGTGGAATGTTTAGCACACTTTTTTAGCCCATAATACATTTCCCTATAATATAATAAGATTTTTTTAAAAAAGGAAATAGAGTATTTATATTGGTAAAAATGTATAAATCACATGAAACTCGATAAACATTGTTCTAGAGTCGTAAAATAGAATATTTTTGGAGACTGTTTTCAAGTTATAAATCTCCCAATATTGTCTTTATATATAGCAGTATCTCGAATTCATTGAGTGGAATTCCTCTAAAACCGATTTTATAGACTTTTAACAGATACAACTTTGATATCTTCGGATATTTTTCGAAAAATGCTAACTAATCATTAAAAAAAATGTGACGCTTGCATGAAAATTGGATTGAGCGTTTTTAGGCTTCATGACACTGGGTTCAGAGGCCTGAATGTGGAATTAACTATTGAAAATACTCACAGTTGTAAAACAAGCTTTTGGTTCAAATTTTCTTTGAACATGAAGCTGAAAATATACTCTTGATCAAATTAGTTTCTTCGTGTGACGCAACGAAATAGTTTCTAAATTGCGATGACTGTTTGAAATAATCTATTGCATATACATATATTTTTTAATTGCTAAAAATTTCAGTTACTCCTCATGATTGAAGCACGGTTTTCCTTCATTACAGGTGAAGAATCCACTGTACAAATTTCAACGGATCAGACGTCTGCAATGAGAGTAACACAAACGGGTTCACTCATAATTTCAAAAGTCGATTCCTCCATGAAAGGATCATACACTTGTGAAGCAGAAAACGGATTTGGTAAACCTCTTCGAAAAACTATTTCAATTTTCGTCAGAGGTAGGTACTTGTTAAATAGAAGTGAAAGCAAGTGATACGTAATTGAGCAAGCATCATGTCTAGCTACTTCCCTGAAAATGTGACATTGGACTTTTCAAGATAATTTATATTTCATGTCGTTTTACTGATCAATGCAATTTGCTTTATCCGAGCAATATAATTTGCTTGCGTCGATTTCTCAGGAGTGTTAAAATATGTTACACACATCCCAAAAAATATTTGTGGTGCAGGTTAACACTAGTTAAAATAAGGATATTTTTTTTGAAAAATTGTGTAACAGTTTCCATTAAAATATGTATATATACATAAAAATAAACATGAAATTTGAAATTCATAGTTGATACTTTTTAGTCTGTTTTAAGTTACTTCAGCTGGGCGTCTTTTAAAGCCAAGCTGAGCCAATATTTAGAAAAGTGCCAATTTGAAGTTGGAGTTTTTTGAAAGAAAAATTTTTTAAGAAAAAAACTAATATTGGATTTTAAGTCTAAATTGGGTCTAAATGCAAGAAAATAAAAGGGGGGATGTCAAGGAAGTTATTTACCCCCTCCTTAGCTTACTCGCTTTTAAGCTGTTACAGATCTGATGAATGTTACAGATCTGATGTTAATATGAGTTACATATTTGAGTTTATGCTTTCAGTCTTCGTTACATCTCTAAATATGATATCATTTCCTTGCATTTTTAACATAGAGTTAAGATAATTACATTAAAATATATATATTAGGCTAAAAAATCAAATTTCATTATAAAAAAGCATTTCTTGGAAATAAAAATGAGCGATAAGGTTTTTAGATAAATTAAATTATGAGATTACCAAATCCAAGCTAATAAAACATTTGTTTTGTTTTGAAACAACACACAACTTCAACTTTTTCAACGCACAACTCTGCTGCTTGCTTTTCTTTAATTAGTTGCAGGAAATTTAATTTCTTGATCAGAAATTCAAATTTAGCATACTAGTTATTATCTAGTTATTTAGCGAAGTTATGAGAAATTGAAGCACCAAAAAAATAAATAAATAAATAAATAAAATAATAATTAATTAACTTAATTTCTGCAGTGTCAATTTTTCTTATTTTACTAACTTCTTTTGTTGGGTCATACAAACCACAAATGAAGCAATTGTACTAAAACTCATTGCTTTTCATTTTTTAAGAACAAAAATATTCGATATATGGCTAAAACCTATGATTTTTGCTTTTTACAATTCTGAAACCTGTGAGTTAGTTTTATAACATATTCGCTGTTTTTCAATGTTACCGCTCTGACTGTTACCGATCTGACAAATTGACAAAGTTTTTTTTTTTATTTCCGAGTCGATCGCACTGAACCAAAATCAAACACGTGGTTTTTTCACTTGTAATAAAGGACTATACTTATATATAAAATAATTTTTAAAATAATAAAAACTGCGCATTTTAGCGCGTGTTACCGATCTGATGACTCAAATGACACACATTTTATAAAATCACTTTAAAAAATCTTACCTACAATATTAGATGCAGAAATGCAAATTTTTAATTGCGATTCGATAAAACATCCCACCAGGTACTCAGTATCACGTGGTATAGGTGCAGGAAATGATTTTGGGAGCCTAAACATAGATCGGAAGTTATTGTTACCACTCTGACGGCGGAACTTGGGACACGCCTTTTTCGCATCGGCTAGAAAATCAGAAATCGATTAAAACAAAAATGAAGTAAAATATTAACAAAGGGGTAAAAATAGAATCGTTTTTTGTGCAAGTACGTTTTTTTGGGAAGTTAGAAAGTGCGCATGACCTGTTTGCATGCTAAGCTTTGCTACTGGGGACACGTTACCGATCTGATTTTTGATGTATAAAAACAATATTTTCTAAAGAAAAAAAAATTTTTTTTTTCAATGTTATTAGATGAAATGAAAGCAGAACCTTCTCTTCTTTCTGGGGAAAATTATTTTTTTTTTAAACTAGTTATTGAAATACTAGTGAAAATTCACTTAGGACTCAAATTGGCACTTTTCTAAATATTAGCTCAGCTGTCGGTAAAAACTGGAAGGCCAGAATTGCACTTTTTGCATTTTTTTTCTATGCAGTACTTTCTACTTGATACCACATGCTAATCAAAATCACTACTTAATATCTATAGAATCTACCAAAATTTGCAGTTTAACAATCTTTTTGGATGCAAAATTTTCGGTGAAACGAAGTTTTGTGCACATTTTTGCTACGAATGTATGTATAACAAAACATGAAAGTTATTGTATCTGGAGTCTCTTTTAAAGATGTGTTTATAATAGCTTTAAGAGTGTTTCGCATTGACAGTCTACCACACCATTTTCTTCCGGTGAATTAGACAAGAAGATACAGGCTTTATATTGTCTCACACTCTGTCTCCGTTTCTCTGTATTTATATATACTTGAGCGCCACTTTACTTTTGCTGTATGTAAATAATTGCATTGTCTACTTGTTTCACCAAAATTTTTAAATGTTTAAAGTTTATTTCACAAAAATAAAGAACAAAAAGTGAATGCATATTTTTCAAGGGAGAATTTGAAAAATTACAACTGTTTGACTAATGATATTACTACTATAACTTGAAAACGTTGTATATTTACAAAATGTACTGAATTTTAGCGCTTTTACTTCCTTTTTATTCCTCTGCATGTCGCGTTTATAGAAATTATGATGAAGAGCAACATAGCTAACGCTTACTAGAATGTTTGATGTATTTGACGTATGACGCTTTGTACACTGACCCATGTAACTGATTTAATACTAATGTCACAATTGCCGTTTTCCTTTACTAGATATTTAATTCTATAGTGTAAAATGAGTTTACCTACCACACCGTCAAAGTTAGTGGCTATCGTAATATGTCTTCTTTCTTCCATAACCAATATGATCGCTATGGCTGAAGCTGAAAGTAAGTACTTTTTTTTCTTTATGAAATTTTAAACTGTTAATTGATTGAAAAAAAAAAGATGGGGATTTTTTTTCCATTATTACTTATCGAGTCACAGATCGTTGTACTGCACATATTTATTATAACTGATTTAAAGAGAGTGCTGTCTTAGATTGTCAATTTCGGATACATTTACCTGCTTTTAAAAATTTATTTCCCTTTAAGAATTTTATAAAAATTCTTATTTCTAAATGCAGCTATTTCTTTGAATCGTCTACTTTTAGGTTTAATTGTATAGGAGTATTAAAAAGTAACAAAGCTTTACAATTATTTTGTAACTATATTTCTCTCACAAAGAGGAATAGTTTAGTATTGTAGCATGTGTCTGTAATATTATTATAATGGAATTTTTAAGAGTTTAGAAATTGTAGCAATTCAATTGTATGTCAGTGGCTTCGGAAACCATTTATTACATCAAAAAAAGAAAGAAAACCTGCAGTTATGTTTAAAATTCGTTTATAATAATATATTCATAATTTGGTTATTTTCAAATAAAAAATAATGACTACAGCAATGGATAAATTATTTTAGTAAAAATTACTGTAAAAATTTATGCTTAAACTACAATCTATATTTTTCTCATTTAATACTCTATTTCTCAGTAAGTTTCAGACTAATCAAAAGTGTTTGAGCAAGTATCTACTCTTATAGTAGGAATAAGGTAAATAATTTTAGCTTTTTTCAATAGAATGACTACATTTTGTAAAATTTTAATTTTTTTAAATCAAAAATTTTAATAAGGCTTCCGCGAATAGATGATTCTGTTTGGTAATAACACATGATATCAATGCATCCAATACATCACGTTATATTCAGTTTGTGTTGTAGTTTTAAGGCATAATTTTACCAATGTATGGATTTTAAGAAAATAAAGTTTTTGTTGTCTTTTTTTTAAATTTCCTGTTTGTTATAACTTGTTTTAATAGTAACTTATACAATTTAGCATTCATAATCATCACACGAAATATTTTGCAAAAGAGCAAAATACTACTATAGTACAAATAGTTACTTACAAAACGTGCCAGTAAATCCCAAATTGTTCGTCTTTCATTTACGCTAATGATAATGTATATAATAATAATAATGCTTGCTATATGTCAATTTTAAAATTTTTACTTTTTTCAGATATTCCTGTTATTCAACCTTTTATTTTCCCGCACTATGTCAGCGTTGATGAGAGAGTATCAGCAATGTGCAATTTGAAAACAGGTAGTAAACCTTTCTTGTTTAAATGGACCAAGGATGGCAGAGAAATTAAAGACATTCCTAATACTTCAACAGATACTCAGTCTGATTATTCTGTATTAACCATTGACCCTGTGAAAAAAGAAAATTCCGGAAATTATACTTGTACAGTTACAAACCGACAAGGAAGTGATAGTTATTCAGCGGGTTTTGAGACAAAAGGGTAAGATATTTTATGCAGTTTGGGACAAAGTCTACACTATTGTTGTTTATACTTTTTCTTAAAAGTATTCACAAGGAAGTATTTATGATTTAAACTTTTTCTTATGAATAGAACTAGAATATCAAAGCGTCTCGGTACTTAATCCGAGTACAACCTTGTTTCAGAAAAGTAAAACAATACGTTTTCTTACATTACCCCTGATTGTAAAACAAAGCAGCTAACATTTCAATAACTTATAAAGATATATTTTAGTAAACTTGGTTTGAATGAATTTCTTTTATTCGTCAACAAAGAAGAAAACACATTAGTAATTATACTATCTTAAGATTACGTTTTTAATTTTTTTAGTGTCAATTTGAAGTCTGGGGTAGGTATATAATATAACCTTTTTAACTTAGTAATAATAATACTCAAAATATAATTATTGGTTACTTAAATGCATACAATTGCTTTTATGATCAATACCTCAAACCTCATTTAAAAGAAATATTTTTTCTAAATTGACAGCATCACCAGAGTGGCTAACTGTACCAACTGATGTAACTATAACTTCAAACGAAGAATTAAGAGTTATTTGCGTTTCGGATGGCATTCCAAAACCAACTATAACGTGGAAGAAAGTAAAAGGTAAGTCATGAAGTACTATTGATTAAATTTTGCTGCTTATATCGAACGTAGTATGACATTTAAGTAATGCTTTTTTATTATTTGTATATATGTGTACCAGTCCCTAAGTTAATGAGCGGGTTTTTAGAGTTCAAACCCCTTCGGAAATTTTCCAAAGCTATTCCAAAAAATGTTTTTTAATGCCCTTTTTTCTGAAAAATTTTATTTTTGCTATTTTATTTTTAATATTCTTATTTACTTTTTAATGTTAATTTACTTTTTAGATTGTCATTTGAAAAATGAAATTATCATTATTGAATGATAGGGCAAATTAATTGATTTATCTGCAGTATTTGTCTTTATTGTAGTCAAATATTATTTCATGCACAATAATGCCCTTTTTTAACTGGGGCGAAGATGGTTTGTACACATGAGATTTTTTTCCTTCATTGGAAATACATGTATTTTTTTTCCAAACTACTGCCCCTTTAGCATCTACTGTAACAAAAAGCAATAGAGTATAGGAAATAAATCAAATTTTATTTATCATAAAGATTTCACGAGAAAGGTCTGTAAAACCCTCTCCGAAACAATAGTCTGGTTACTGCCTTAATGTATACTTTATTTCAAATATGGTAGAAGAAACACATACTAAATTAGTATTAACAACTTTTTACATGTTCTTTTATGCTAGTCGCTAAAATTAAGGAAGCAACGTTTATACCAAATGCTAAATTTATTAAGTGCAATAAATAAATAGGTACGTAAAAAGGTAAAAAATAAATAAATAAATACAGAAAAAAAATAGAAAACTAGGAAAAATTTTTTCAATTTTTTTATAGCACATTGGATGCATAATTTGAATTGAATATGCTTATTTATTGGCAGACGAGTTACATTTACCATTTTATTACATATGTTGATTCGAGTCTGCTTTGTTTCATTTACTTAGACTTTATCAAGCACAACATACATTTGGGATAAAATGAAATGATCATTTAAAGTTTAATGTTTTTTTATTAAGTATAAAATGATTCATGTGTTTTTTGCTAATTCCAGATTTAAATTTGTCTGAAGATGTCACGTTAGACAGTAGAGTTCAAGCTTTTGCAAACGGAACGTTATTTTTCCGACCAATTATTGCTACTGACGCAGGTGAATATTTATGCCATGCAAATAATGGAATAGGCACAGGAATAAAGGTTTCTTTTAAAGTGAAAGTTAGTGGTAAGCTTTAATTATACTCTTTGTTTAATTAGCGATCTCCTATCGATATCAACGGATTTTCTTCCAAAATGTCTTGCTAGTAATGTATTCTTGACAGCAAATTGTTTTTATTTCGTTGTTTTTAGTACGATATTAGAATATTAATTGCATATATTTAAGGTGAGCGTTTCTAATCTTTGAAAATGTATGTTATTGCTCTATTTATTTTTGTTCTTTAATGAAAATATCCCTTTTTTGATACATTCAAAACGATTTGTATTTACGGTTATTTTTAATATTTATGTACTTCTGCTAAGCGAGAATTACTTGTTAAAGTATTTACATTATAATAAAGGAAAATTCTATATGTTTTTAGAATATTATTTCACACAGTTTGTTTCTTTTTTTCCCGCTGCGTGGCGCTACGTCCTCCATATTTGCTGACTGATGAAGCCGTTTTTACTTGTTTCGTGTAACACCTACTTCGTTGTTCCATCTCAAGGACAAATTAAATTAAATCTTTTGATAAAAACTTTCTTCAGTCAGGATAAAACAATGCTTTGGAAACCTGCACTAAAAGTAATAATATGTGACGACGAAAGTGGCTTCTAAATTTGCGACATGTGGAAGAAAGCAGTTGTGCTCCTAATGACGCTTGCTGTAACATTGTTTCCAAAGGCAAAATGCTCTGCAGGTGAGTTTATATACGCATATACATATAATTTAAAATTTATTTTTAAACAAATATTCATTTTAAATGTTTTACAGATCCCTTATCATTCATGGTATTGGTGTAATGAATAATTTATTGTGTTATGGTCATTTTCTAACATTACAAATAGGTACTCTATTTTGTGTTCACAGTTGTCAATAATGTTGTGTATCTAATTCTTAGAACAGTGATAATTGTTACATGGTCATTATTAATTATTTATAGTAACATTATTCAAAACTGTATGTTAATGCGATAGTAAAAAAAAAAAGAGGAAAAATATTGTTTGATTCGTATATTTTTATACAATCGTCAGATTTAGACCTGTCAAATTTAACTGAATTATTCCGTTAAATGAGCTATGCTACTAATGATACATTATTATTCAACTAAGTATGCATCAACAACGTTAGATGGGGGAAAATGGGGCAAAGTGAAACAGTTAAGATAACTTACAAGTTTCAAAATAAACAAAATGGAAATTGTTCTGAATATTATTGTGCATAAAGCAGGAGCAAAGTATTTTGTATTCATTTTTGGCAGTTGTTTTCTACTTTCAAAAAAAAAAAAAAAAAATGTGAAAACTATTCACCCCAGAAAAAATGGGGCAAATTGAAAAAAAAAAAAAAAAAACACAACAACAACATATTTTTGGGATAGAACTTTTTTTAATTCGATGATTAAAAATATTTTTTTATCAAATGAATGAGTAAATTAACGAAAAAACCTAATAATGAAAAATAAACTAATAAATAAATAAGTGAATGAATGAATAAATTGATGTATGAGAAAAAAAGTTTAGTGAATAAAATAAATAGTAAATTTTAAAATAAGGGATTGAATGAATAAGTAAGTGAACTAACAAGTAAAGGAATGTAAATAAATAAATAAAGAAAAATAAAATACATATGTGATAAATAAATGAATGAAAAGGTAAAACGAAATGAACTTCACTTTGCCCCATGCACTTTTCCTCACGCGCACTTGAGAAATAGTTTTTGACGTTTAAAACTAAAGCATGCCTAGTATAAACTAAATAAATACTGCATTTTGCGTCCGTAGATCTCAACCAATACTTCGAATGGTAATTACGAGAAATTTACCATTTTAAAATAACAAGAAATATTTCTGATAAACCACTAATTTTGCAATTTATGTAATGTTTTTGATAAACCACTAATATTACAATATGTGTATCAAAATTTGAAAATGTATTATTTTTTCGTTGATCTTTAGAGTAATTTACTTTTTGACATCCGGGGGATTTATTTTTTGACTTGAATCAACTATATGTTCAGGAGTTTAGTTCAAGTTTTGCTAAATAGAGGGCGCTACAATTGAAAATAGTTTTCCATTTCACTTTTTCCCGCTATTCCATTGCATTAACGAAAAGTTTAAATTTTACTGTGATGCTATTAGTTAAAATATTTGATACGTTTCTATGTTTATTCTAAATATAAATTGAACGCTCTATATAATTAGTTAATATGCACAGAAAAAAAGTTTTAATCAATCAATGAAACATAAAAATGCTAATTCTTTTTTCACCTTCAGAAATTGTTTTTCATTAAAACCTAGTTTAAAAGAATGTAACGTTTTAAAAAACTGAAATTGACTAAATTAATACATTTTCCATAGGTCCACCCAAGCTTCAGCCAATATTTTTGCCCGAGTACGTCTCTTCAGGCGAGAAAGTAACAGCAGCTTGTGCTGTAAAAAGCGGAATCAGGCCTTTAAAATTCAAGTGGGAAAAGGATGGTAGAAACATAGAAGACATTCCGAATTCTTCAGTTGATATACAATCAGATTACTCAGTCATGACCATAGGTCCAGCCACAAAGCAAAATATTGGAAATTATACTTGTATTGTAGAAAATTCACAAGGAAAAGATTCATACACCGTAGCGCTTGTGTTAAAGTGTAAGTATGAATTTTTAAGCAAGTTTCTGCAATTATTTGTTGGTTAAATATTTTCTACTTAAGTTTCATAGCTCGTAACGTTTTTTCTTCATCACGTCAAGTTGTTAAACAAGCTTTTAATAGGTTTTAAAAAATTTGACTTTTTTGTGCTTAAAAGAAAGCTCAGCATTTTTATCATAATATATTTTTTTAAATAATATTCAATAGTTTGTGTAAAAGTCCCGTGTATTGTTAAAGCGTTTTTGCTTTCTTTGAGAGTACATTTACTTCAACAGGCATCTCTGAAAAGTGTCACAAAAGTCACAGTTTTTGTTTCTTTTTTGAAAAAAAAAAAACTTTTTAAATTTTTGTTTTCCTGATTTTTCTTCGATGAAAATATTTTAAATCCCCTTTTTTTTTCCTTTTGACGAAAAAGTCTTTCATTTCTTCCGTTTGCCCTTATGTTTAAATTTTCGCCAATTGTAAAAATAATGCAGTGGAGGATTAAAATCAAAAACCTATTTTGTATAGGTTTTTCTTTCAAAGCACTTTTTTATGTAATTTTCTGGAGCGAATCTGCTTAGAATTTAGTAGGAATGTTTTTTCTCCTATACTACTGTAAATCTGTGATCATTTTTTAGCCATTTTAAATTGAAAATAAAATATTTTAATTGTGAAAATCAGTTTCGCTCTTTCAGAACTGGCCAAACTTTAAAAAAGCAAGAGGTTACTCCTTTAAAACAGTTTGGGGATGAAACAGGTGAGACAAAGAAGATCAACAACAAATACGCTTTTCTCCACCATATTTGCATAGCACCACTCTAAATTTTTTTTTCATAATGTCATGTGAAAATGCGCGAAAATGTCTTAGGTTTTGAAAAACATCTTGTTACTCACTTTAAATAATTATCTGCTTTTGAAATAATTTTTCGTCTGTTGTTTGAATTTTAAGCTTTGCAAGCCTTGGTTTTGATTAGAAACCGTAATACAATGACGATAAAAATATATTGAATTTTACACATTTTTTTTTTAATAATGTGTGTGTGTGTGTGTTTTTTTGCTACTTTTTCACTCTTACGCGTTTATGTACCATTTTGTGTGTGTGTGTGTGTCTGTGTGGGAAAGTTTACCTATTTTATTTACATATCTTAAAATTTAATTACAGCTCCACCTGTTTGGATTATTGAACCTGCAGATTTTCACACACACGAGGGCCAAAAAATAATAATTGATTGTGCAGCTGATGGATTACCAAAGCCACTCATTCGATGGTTTAAAATGACAGGTATGTAAAACGATACATTTGTTGCAAAGCATATGTAAGAAAACGGTCGAGAACTTCATTTCACGTGTTGTTTTTCGTCTTCACATACACGTGTTTTTTATTTTACTATACACTACACATACACATGTTCTCTTAATGGTTCAAGAGCGGTCGCTCACATAACTTAAAATATTGGGAACTACAAAAGAAAAAAAGAGTAATTTTATTCACTTTTGAAACATTTTAATTCACAAAAGTTTTAAAGTATGTTACTTAACGTTTAACTACCTTGCGTTCCTTGTTTATGAATACACTGTAAAAAAGAGTGTTGTGTCTTTACATTATCATACAGCTAATTTTATAGCAATAAACTGTAAAAATTGCTAATTTTACAGTAATAAACTCCTGGTACAGTAATAAGCTGTAAAATTTCCAATTTCACTGTTTATTGCCGTACATTTTTATTTAGAACATCTGCTGCCAGTATTAGACTGTTCTTTTTACAGTATAATACAGCTAAATTTTACAGCAATAATCTGTAAAATTGCTAACTTTACAGGAAGAAACTGTAAAATTGCTACTTTTGCAGTTTATTACTGGGCATTTTATAATTTTAAGTTGGAACCTCGGCTGACAGTATTATACATTAAAAACAACAGTTCCCTTTGATCAATTGATAAATATGCGAGATCATGAATGAAAATCACCATGTTCACATTTTTAACAATTGAATTTTTTAACAAATTTTTAGCATTGAAAACAAGGATTATTTGCAATCTATTATTGTGTTCGGATTTTTTGTGGCTACTTACGTGTTTAACATTGATTTTTTTTCGCTTTTTTATTATTGCTGCAAAAATATAGGTTTTCTTCTGCTTAAGGATTACAAAAATTTATCATATGAAAAATTGCTTTGCACAAACCTCTATACTATGAGCTTTGTTGGTTAAAAGAGATAAATAATTTTAAGATAAATAATTTTTCATGTTTGTTAATATATGTTGATGACTACATATTTATAAATACTTAAACGTATATTATTATTATAATATTTTTCTAAATTTTTTTAACCACTAATTTGTAATTCATGATTTTCAGAAATCAGTGTGTTACCTGTACAGAACGATAACCGTATGAACGTTCATGCGAATGGAACGTTAGAGATACATAGTGTTACACTCGATGACGGAGGTAATTACAAATGTGAAGCCACGAACAATATTGATGGTTCATTGCAAAAGAAGATTAATGTTCTCGTTAATGGTGAGATTTTAAAATATTTTCAACAATTTATCATTTTTTTTATTATTTGATTGCGAATACTTGAAATAATTTTTCTTATTGCTATTAGTGTCATTTTTTGCTTTTAAGGAATAAATAAAACTTAAATATGCTTGCCAAAACTAAAAAAATACGTATACATCTAATGTAAATATTGAACTAAATGTTCGATTTGTAACTTATTTACTGTTCTTTTGTAAAAAAAAATACTTATGTATAATAAAGAGAATATTTATGTACTATTTTCAAAAAGTGTGGTTTTTTATTTAAAAATAAATCCTCTATGTGGCGCTAGTTGTTCATTCCGAGCGTATTATCGTTGTTTCTACAAGCTTACGCCATTTAACGTGAAAAACGTTTTGAGTATTTTCCAGTTTAGCTTAAGGAAAGATGTCTAGTTTTAATATTATGTGGTGGAATTGAGGTTCTAATTTTTTCTGTAAAAAAAGTACTGTTTTAGGCTCATAAAATGAAAAGTTGTCTTTAACCCTCCATTATGTGGTGGATACCATGCCTACTTCTTAGTTTATACATCTTGGAAACAACTTCACAAAGTAAGTTATCATTTTTGCTTCATTTTTGTACATTTAAAATTAATTAATATTTTTGTAAATACATCACGTTCTGCTTAAAAAAGTTATAAGTTAATTTTTACTGATTGTAAAAGATAATAACATATGCAATAAATGTGAAACAGACATATTTATTTATAAGTATATAAATGTAAACAAATTTAATTTCAATATACGTATTTGAAGTATTTCAATATCAAATTCCGTTGGTGAAAAAAAATACATTGCAAAACCGAACAAAAACTACAGTTGTTTGTGACTAGCACTATTACAAATATAAGTTAAATGTGATTAAATATTTTCAATAAAAAGTAACAGTAAAACTTCTAGCAAATTTTTCAAAATAAAATTGTTGAAATGCAATTAGAAATCAGTTTAAGGTAGTTTTTATTTATTATTTCTTTTGGCACAAATGTGCAGCGACAGTGTATTGCTGTCTTTTGCACGTTATTATATTTGTCGCAGCAAAAGCACATTTACAAAATATCTATTTCTAATCTGGAAAATAAACAGATTGTTTAAACATAAGCAACGAAGAAGGATGTGAGCTACAAACATATAATGTGCACATAAAGTATCAGTTTCGCAGTTTTTCATACTTATTTAAAATATTTCAATGCCAAATTTAGTTAGTAAGAGCTTCCATGTTGCAATACCAAATAAAAAAAATACAGTTATTTATAACAAAAATTTTTTAAAGTCCAGTACATAAATAGATAACTTCAGTTCGGAAGAAACAGTACAAAGTAGTTGTTAATTCTAAATAAAATACGCTGAAACAAATTTAGAATTCATTATAAACTAATGTTTTATAAGACTATACATTGTTCTTTCCTCGCTGCTCCATTTATCGCAGTAAAAAAAGTAAAATACAATATATCTATTAAACAATTTAGAAAAAGAAAGAGGGGAAAAAACCTTCATTGTATTAAATTTTACATATATTTTTTACTTATTTTAATATTTGCGTTTTTACGTGAAAAATGATTTCCTTTAACAAAATTGTAGTTTTGCATAATTTACAAAAAGTTAAATTTTATTAAATTTACAGTCGTCTATGTTATGTGTTACTAAATATTGGAGAGTAACTTCGTTAAAATAGGAATTTAATTTTATTGTTAATAAAAACAATTATTTATTTGTAGACAATGACGAAAAAAGCACATCCTCGAGAATTCTAAAAAAGGTGATAGCAATGTTGCAAATGTTTTTCTTTGCTTAAAAAACTGAATTTTTTCGAAGTGATACGTGTTCTTACGTAGTTCTTACGCACGTTTTAAAAATGTCGTTTGATATAACCAATAATTAAATTACAGTCTATGATTTCTTACTGGGTAACTGACTTAAATATCAGTGTTTTTATTTAAAAAGAAATTTCGCTCGGTGTGCTGGTGCTCAAAATGTAAAAATCGATTTTTTTTAACTTCATCATCAATCATCATTCAATATAAAGTGTTTTGTCTTTCGTAATTTACATTTTACGTTTTCGAAAGATTTTCTGTATAAATTGATTAAAGTATGCTGCATTATTTTCATTTAAAGTTAAATTTTTACTTAACAGTGCCACCTATTGTTCAGCCTTTTATTTTTCCGGAGTCTGCATCTCAAGGTCAACGTATTACTGCTACATGTGGCATCTTACAAGGTTCAAAAAACCTGGAATTCCACTGGCTTAAAGATGGACAAGCTCTACAAGGAATCCCAAATACTTCTGTGGATAAACAAGCTGAATACTCTGTTCTTACCATTGTTCCAGCATCCAAATCGAACGTTGGAAATTACACGTGTATAGTTAAAAATGATTTCGGCGAAGATAGACATACAGCAAGCTTTAGTTTAAAAGGTAACTTTAACATTTAAACTTGTGTTATTTGAATTATTTTGAGGTTAATTGTAATGAGGTAAAAAATTGACACTTTTAATGATTGTTATAACTAAATTATGTTATTAAACACCATGCAATCTATAACATGTGTCATTATTCCTCACAAAAAAATATTTTTTTTTCTATCGTTATTTATGAAGAGATTAAAGATGTGAGTAAAATTTTGATGTGTAAGAGAAAGTTAACTTTATCATTTAGTTAGTTTGATTGCTGCTTTAGTTGCTGGTCAAGTTGTTAGTTTGATTGCTGCTTTAAGCTTAAAATGTATTTTTTGCTGCGTTATCTTATTAAAGTTTGAGGGGAAAAATTAAAAGACTTTAGGTCCCTAACTTTTGTATAAAATATCCATTGAAAAATAATTCCAATGCAAAAAATTGAAAGATTTGCGTTTAAAACTTGAAGAGATATTCGAGTTCAAAGATTTAAGGACCGGTGCGAAAAATAAAATCGGAACATATCACCCTTTTAGTAGAATAACAACTTGTCATTCTACTGATTCCGCTATACTACCAAGAGCTGCTATATTTCCATCCAAAAAGGCGTTTTTCACAGCTAGTGTAAAATGACGTAAGACACAAAACGTGTCGTTTCATACCTCGGTGAATAATAATCTTACTAATGTTGAACTTTTTGTGTTCATGTTGACCTCTTATGCTCTCGATTTCTCTAAGTATAAGATCGACAGATAGGGGACCTAGGATCCGTATAAAAAATAGATTTCGTATTTTTGGACTATTTTTTTCAACTTCAAACTTTCAATATTTTACTCTGTAGCGTTTTCGAGCCTTTTTACAATTGGAAGTATACATCTAGGACGAAAGTTGTAAAAATAGAGGTCTTGCAGGTTAAACGGTATGCATGTTGCTATAATACACTGCGATGCAAAAGTTTAGACAATTGACAACTATGTGAATAAAAAGAAAACTATTCAACGAAATGCTTTCAAATTTCTACTGCAGGTACACAATATGGCCCCAAATACGTGTATGGAGTTCTTAAAATTTTATCTGGAATCAAATTTTGGATATTACAAAAAACAATTTTTAACATTGTTGCAAAAGTTTAGACAATAGTCATATTTTATGCAAATATCCCTTGAAATGTAATTGGTAGAGGGAAAGGCGGGACTTTATTATTCAATTATTAAGTACAGAGATTGCTGAATAAATAATCAAAATCTCAAAAGCTCTGTAGTTCTCGTGTAAAGAAGATGAGAAAGTTTGGAAGCCGAAATTTGAAAATGAACCTACTTTATTAATTTTTTGTCTTTTAAATCGGCTCTAGTATGGTAGTACGTCGTTTTTTACTTTGTGGAGAGTAAATTCAGACATGCGTATCGATCAAAAAGTCCAAGAAAAATTACATTTCTTAAGGATGGAGGAATTGAAAAAACGGCTCATACTGACGATTCGCCCCTTCATCCTTCAAAACTTCAACTTGGGTCAAAAACAGCACGTGACAGCATAAGTAGATGAACAACTGAATCGGAATGCATTAAAAAAACAAAGAATTGTGCCTGAGCCTTTTCGGACAGAGTGTCCCAAATAAGCCAGATTTTAATGTGAAAAGCAGCATATGTATCATCGTGACTAAAAAATGAATGGTACTTTCTTTGTTAAAAATTATTAAAATTGGGATGGCCTAGATGGATTATAATTATATTCGCGGGACTTGAGAAATATCCAATGATCATATGCTGTGCTGCTTTTATCATTAAAATCTGGCTTATTTGGGACACTCTGTCCAAAAAGGCTAAAGCACAATTCTTTGTTTTTTTATGCATTTCGATTCAGTTGTTCATCTACTTATGCTGTCACGTGCTGTTCTTGACCCAAGTTGAAGTTTTGTACGATTACAGGGCAAATCGTCAGTTCGAGCCGTTTTTTCAATTCCTTCATCTTTAAGAAATATCATTTTTCTTGGTCTTTTGGTCGATACGCATGTCTGAATTTGCTCTCCATAAAGTAAAAAACAACGTACTACCATACTAGAGCCGATTTAAAAGACAAAAAATTAATAAAGTAGGTTCATTTTCAAATTACGGCTTCCAAACTTTCTCATCTTCTTTACACGAGAACTACAGAGCTTTTGAGATCTTGATTATTTATTCAGCAATCTCTGCACTTTATAATTGAATAATTAAGTCCCGCCTTTCCTCCACCAATCACATTTCAAGGGATATTTGCATAAAATCTGACTATTGTCTAAACTTTTGCAACAATGTAAAAAAATGTCTTTTGTATTGTCCAAACTTTTGTTCCAGTTATATTTTTAAGAACTCCATACACGTATTTGGGACCATATTGTGTACCTGCAGTAGAAATTTGAAAGCATTTCGTTGAATAGTTTTCTTTTTATTCACATATTTGCCATTTGTCTAAACTTTTGCATCGCAGCGTATATACCTTGTACATATTATATGTGTGTATAATTTATGTAAACACACATACCAGCAAATATTTGAACATTTTTTTTGCAGAGCCGCCTGCCTGGAACATGGAACCTTATGATATTGTCGGAGTTGAAGGTCAAGCTGTAGAGTTGCACTGTTCTGCAAATGGTTCGCCAAAACCACAGGTTAAATGGATGAAAAAAGACGGTAATTTGGATTTAAAGCTATGTGAGATATTTTATACTCTTACGTCAGTTGCAACGTAAATTTTGCCCAAATTGGCAAATAAAATCTCTTTAGAGCATTAAAACGCATCTGCTTAAAATACGGGTTTTAAATTGTAAGCCCTTGAAAATATTAACTTCTGCAGTAGGTACAAATGTAAATATTTACCTTAAATAGATATGTTGATATACATTCTAGAAAAAGAAATAAATTATATTCTTTATAATAAGAAATATTTCAGGAGTTGACATTGAAGCGTACTTTAGTAAGTTATAAAATAGTTACATGTGTTAAATGGTTTGCTCATTATAATACGCTGTCAATGAATTTCAAACTAACAAACCTATTATGGAAATTATAAATTTGAAACGCATATACTTTTTTACGAAATTCTGTTCATTTGTTTTTCAAGCAAAAGTTTTCCTATAAAAGCAAAAACAATGAAACTAGAAAAAAAAATCGCTCAATGAAGATAAGAAGAGAAGTTAAAAAAATATGTACACAAATTTGGTTTCCTTTTTTTAAACGCTTATATTATATTTGTAAGCAAAATGGTCATTGGAAAACGGCTTAGGTCCAGTTTTGAATAAAATCAATTGTAGCAAGGATTTTACCACAAAGGAACGTTTTTTTCTCTGTGGATTCTTCAAACGCATAAGCTCACAAATGATTTTACCTTTTCGTAAAAATAATTCTTAAAGTAAAAATACTTTCATTTAAGAAGTCACTTGTTAATATGTTGTGTGATTATTGTCAATATTATTTAAATTTGCTTTGTCTTAAATTAATAGCGTTTTTTATTTCATTAATTAGGAGAAGTTGAAATGGACTTAAAAGAGCCCATGAGTCTATATACTAATGGATCCTTAATTATACCCTCATTAAAATATGAATACATGGGAATATATGTTTGCGAAGCAAACAATGGAATCGGGAAACCTATTCAAAAATCAGTAGCCATTCAGGTTCACGGTAAGAAATGCATTATTTGATTCAATATTTTATTAATTGATTTGGGTGATTAAATATACAATGAAAGGTTTTGAAATTTTTCTAAAATGTAAACGCAATTTGAAAACGTTTTCAATTTTTTAAATGTTAATAAACTAAATTTGGTTAAATATATGTTTCGCATTGCTACATGTATTTTAAATGTTGTGTGTTTCTTAAAATTTGTAATCCGATAGAGAAAATATGTATTCCATTGATTAGTTTTAAATAAAAAATGTAAAAAGACCAAATGATGAAGATGCTTTTTTATTTCTTTGTGAATTAAGTTTCATATATATATATGGCATGGCACATTTAAACACTTAGATGTTTAGATGAAACAAGTGACACAGTTTTCAAAAAATGTTTGCGCATTTCAAGTGTCATTATTTCATTTGCAAAGAGCAAGATGTTTCGCATTTCCTTACGTCATAACATATATAATTACTTTATTGTTTAATCAGAATAGCAGTAAGTTATCTTACTGTTATTTCTGGGATAAGCTGTATTACTGTTGCTTTGAGGTGGCTATATGTATTCATAAATAAATATGCATTAATACATTTTCACTAAATATGAAAGACTATCATTGCTTGATCATGTTCTACTTTTTTGAAGATCGTATTTCATAGACTTGTGAAAACTTTATAGTATTTAAAGATTTAAAGATTTAATATTCAAGGACAAATGAACAGTGTCAAATTGTCTAGTATCCATACATGGTTCGTCATGCAGTATTCTAGCATAAGTGAATTGCGTTTGACTTTAAGTGTAGCGTAAGTGGAATGTGTATTTTAACGGTTTGGCTTCTCTCTCTTTCTTTTTTATTTGTTAATTGGTGCACTTTAAGGAAAATGTCATTATTTCTGATCTACTGTCTAACAAGCTATGCAGTACTGCATAGGTTTTTTGTATATAGTTAAAGTTTTTGACATCTTCTAATTTCTTCCTGAAACCCCTTGCTACAGTGTGCTTTTTTGCGTACAAGAAAAACATTTCTTAAACTTTGAAACTTATTTTTAATGTAGATCATTAGTGTAGTTAATGCTAAGAATTGTTTTGTAGTTTTTTTTTAAATTTTCAACCGTTATCTTTCTGAAATCGACGACTGATGCGACATAAAGCTCATTTTATTAATATATATAGATATTTGAAAAAAATGTGCATTTTCTGTCCTTTCATTTGTTTCAGAAAAACAATATAAAACAGTAAATGACAAAGATAAAACTTACCATTAAAATTTTTTTTTCAGTAACGCCATATTGTTGTGCATGGAAAAATAAAATCACTTTTGTTTTCCCTATATTCCACGGCATTGCGCTGCATTTCTTATCTGTGTTTGACATGATTATACAGTTAAGACTCTAGCACAGTTTGGTTGTCTTGAGCGTATGAATTATTACCTTTGCATGAAAAAGTTTTTCTTCAGGCATTCTTAATTACAGTAACTACACAGATGGATTTTAAAATGTAATGTTCTCTCGTTTGAAGTAATGAAATAGTATTTTTGTCGTCATGCGAAGAAACGAGCATCTATGGGAGAATGGATACGATGGCTGTTAATGAAAGTTTGTCTTCTCGATAAATCCCCATCTAGAGGTAAGATTACACATTTTAGTGATTCAAATAATTACGTTTTATATTTTTCACTCGGGTAGCATATTTGAATTGCGTTATCGTAGTACTTGTAAACATAATTATGCAAATCTATAAAAGCAATACATATGTTAAGACTCAATACGTTTCACTCACAATTAGTACTCTGCCTGTGACTATTGAAGCAGATTTTTCTAGGTTTTATTTATCTGCGCTTGAAATAAATCAATGTTTTTTTCTTTGCATGTTATAGCATGCAAATTTTAGCTTATTATTATGTAGTAATTTCAATTTTTTTGAAACTATATATTTATAAATACTCTTTTTTTTTAATTGATAAATGCAATATTACTAATGCCTAAAATTATAAATAATTGCATACAATGCTTCAAAAATGCTTTTGTTGGGTGTTCATTCTTCTGTAAGCTCTCGTGTTCAGTACTGAAAAGAGGTTTTCTCGTAACCCTAAAACAAGCGGGTGCAACTACAAGCGGGTACATTACTGTTGTTTTTACTTTTCTCCGCGTGAAAGTGTTGATTTTATTTCGGTATTCCTTCTGAATAATAACCTAAATATGCGTTTTGTGTTTAGTTTGTAACGCTTATCACAGCCTATTACAAGAAATTTGACTATGCTTGCTTGTATATAGGACAAAAAAGTCCCATAAGAAAGTGTCGCTAATTTTAATTTTTCATCTATTTTTAGATTAAGCTTGATTCTTGCTACTAAAATTAACTGAAAATGCTATTAAAATTCGGAAAAAATAAAGTCAGTTACTTTTCTCAAAACTTATTCTGTTTTTATTTTTATAACACGCTATCTACCAACATTCTATTCGTTGAGATTTTTATGGAATGGTTTAGTATCATACATTAAGGAAACACGTTACAAAACTTATGCAGTAGCAACTAAAATTTAAATTCTTCATGTACTTTCCTCCTTGTCATCATCTTGTATGCAAATTGAAAAAAGATTTATAGTTACTCAAAAAAAAAAAAAAAAAAAAGAAGAAGAAACTGCAAAATGAAAAACTTACCTTAACATAGCCCCCGACCAAAATTCTTCTTGCAGGAATATTTTCTGAACGCGAAGGTGTCTTATATCAATTTTCATCAAGCTGAAGTAAGAATGGTCACGTGGTATGACGTCATAGGAAAACCCGTGTGAAGTCATATTCTTCCAATAGGAAACAAGGGAATATTTTTGTTGTATCTTGTTCCAGTGAAGCTCAAAATTTTTTTAATGTTCAAATTAACGTTTATTATTCGTTTTTAATACATTAACCTTTGTTTTACTCAAAAAACTAATTCGTTTAAAGATAATTAAGTTTTATCTTCAAAATTTATTCAAAACAAAACATACTTCTGGGGGGCAAGAGAGGCGAAAAAAAAAAAAAAACATCAGCATTTGCAGAAAAAAAGAGACATTCTCTTAAAATATTTAAATAAAAAAAATGATCGAAAACGCGGTGAACGATTTATTTTGATGTTTTTCCAGTTATTTTTGACGTGAAAAACAGCAGTATTGGACAAAGTCAGGAGCCCAATATCTGAAAACAATTTCACATTTTTTAACTGCATGTTGCGTCCGAGTATTTTTTTTTTTTTTTTTTTTGCGTAAAATATTTAGAAGATTTTTTTCTCTGAAGTTAATATCGAGATATGTCTTTGTTTTTAAATTCCGAATTTTTAGAATCCAAATACAACAACAGAAAATATTATCATTTTAGAATTTCCAATCGTTTTAGAATTAAAAATCCCAAAGATATTTGACAAAATTTTAAATTACAGATTACAAAAATCAAATATACATCCTAAATATTGACTTGAAATGACATTTTTTATAGCTCTGGGAAAACATGAAGCTTATGTTGTTATTTTACCGGTTATTCAAAGATTTTTTAAATCTTTGTGTCTGCATTTTTTTTTTCAATTTCTGTATGAGCGTTAAACTGGAATGACTGATTGCTAATTAATTTTTATCTCTATATTTCAGGTGTGAATTTGAAGTAAACGGATGAATTAGGAAACTCCGTGAGAAAGATATGATTTTGGTTCAAAATAACGGTTTAATGTAACAAATGTTGTAAAAGAAGATCAAACAAAATTTATTTGCTCCATTTCTAATGATATAGAAAAGAGGTTGACTGTTAATTTAAAGCTTTTACTGTGTAGAAAGTTTTATCACGCTGCATTATGGCTGGTTGTCATTGTCAATATATTTGTTTCCCTATTGAGTCGAAACATTCCACATTTTAACACGATTATATTTTGTTGATTTTATATATTTATAGTCATGAACATGAACACATTTTACCATGTCATTAAAACTGAATTTATTAATAGGCGCATATAATTCTATTTACGTTTCAACTGCTGCTGATATTAAATCTCATTTATCACAAACTTGGTCACTAGACGGCGCCACATATCACGAGCACTAGTATGTGAAACAAATTGCTTTGTTGTACTTTAATGTTTCTTTTCCAACATGGTGGATCACAGATTATTTAATTTCCGGTACGATTCTTCGTACGCATTGAAGTGCTGCATGTGGTTTTAATTTATTTCTGTGAACTTTGCACTCAGGATGACGATTGAAATGAGCTGCACGTTTTGGACCCTGTTTCTCACAATTGCCGCAAGTGCTCTCGCTAAAAATGGACAGGGAACTGATGGTTAGTATGACAGCTTTCAATTTTTACTCAACAATATTCATCTCTACCAATCTTTTATAAACAGTATATTTTATGCGAAATTTCTATTTTCATTGATTATTTTATAAGAAACAATAATAAAGTTTCTTGATTTTGTTGAGTAGATACATTATTTTTATTACTGTGCATATATAATTATGAATGTAGGTTTCATTCAGAATAAATTCTGAATCTCGTTAAATGTGGGAAAAATTCCTTAACTTTAGGATACCTCTCTCACTAATTGACGCTATTTTGTTACAGTATATGTAAATGTAAGCATAAAAATCTCACTTTCTATATTAAAATGAGGAATACTTTATTTTAAACATGTCGCCTATGTGTGTTATAGTTGCGATTATTTAACATGTTTATTTACAACAACTATTTATAGTCATAATAGCATTGCTGCACTTTTATATTAATTAGCTTTTGTGTTGCAGTTATATGTTATTAGGGTAATTTGTAGAAATTTGGCTGGTGTGTTTCTATTCGTACAGTATTTTTTAATTTTAAATTTAAGAAAACAAATTCTCCTGATGCATCATTGAGCAATTAAAAAATACACAGAAGCATTTTTACTGTCGCAACAATATTAAAAAACATGCAAGGAAATAAACTAAATATCGTTTTTTCATTGATAATTGATTTTCTTGTGTTCTAAAAGAACTACACTGCAAAACACGAAGTGTTGTTTTTACGGAATAATACTGGCAGCCGATGTTTCAGTTTAAAACTAAAATGTACAGTAATAAATTAAAACTAGCAATTTTACAGTTTCTTACTGTAAAGTTAGCAGTTTTAGTTTCTTACTGTAAAATTTGTCAATTTTACAGTTTATTGTCGTAAAATTTAGCTGTATTATACTGTAAAAACAATAAATTACTGGCAGCAGAGGTTCCAGTTTAAAGCTGTAAAATGCACGGTAATAAACTGTAAAATTAGCAATTTGACAGTTTAGTACTGTAACATCAGATATTTTAGTTTATTACTGTAAAATTAGCAATTTCTACAGTTTATTACTATAAAAATTACTGTAATATAATGTAAAATCAACATTCACTTTTTACAGTGTAGTTCGCATGTTTATGCTCTGTACAGTTGTTAAATATAATTTATGTTTCACAGTATTCATTTTGAATTCAAATTAGGAAAAAAAAAAATCAAACCTAGTTAACTTTTTTTCCCTTTATTTTATGAGCTAATTTTGTGTTGTAGATCATCCCCATATGCAACCTTTCTTCTTTCCTGATGCTTTAAGTGTGGGCCAAAAAGCAGCTGTTTCTTGCGTTTTAAACAAAGGGAAACCTCCCTTGACGTTTCGATGGATGAAAGATGGAAAAGATCTTCTCAGCTCTGGAAATGTAGAAATCCATGCCATCAAAGATGTTTCTTTACTTTCGATCGACCCTATTAGTCAAGACAGTGGGGGAAATTACACATGTGTTGCCAGTAACGCTGAAGGGAAGGATGAGTACACAGCTACGTTGCTGGTTAAAGGTATTTTATTTTGTGTCTACTATATTAAACGCTGAGCATATGTATGCATGTATGTATCTTTGCCAAACTTACTACTCCCGAACGCTTGTGAACTGACCACCGAAGTAGGTATTGGTAGATTCACGAATTTTCAGTCCTTATGTTTGTCTATTTTACATAATTCTCCAACTTTAATTAGCAGAGATACGAATTAAAAACGTAGTTTTACTCCTCTGCGGTTTCTTCGAAGAAATTGAGGATTGACTTCCCGCTAGCGGTTATTTATAATCAGCGCGAAATGTATTGCTTATTAATGAATACACTTCCCATGCTTGTTAAATTATTAGGGGAGTTTTTTATCGTGCTTTTTGGGTATGGAGGTCTCACTTTTAGGGGTCTTAGTGATATTCGTGGAGGAGGGAGGAGAGCATCATTGCTCTTGAGAGGGCTGGTGCTCCATGTACTGATAAATTAAGACGGTCTACATCAACAGGCCGCAGCGGGTTTCAAGAGTTGCCGTAGGCGGCCAGGACGACACCCCCAGAAAGCGGCTAATCTAGCCAACTTGGCGGCTAGTACTTATCATTCAAACTCAATATGTGAGAAAACTTCGTTTAATAATAACAAATGAATGCAGAAATGGAAAACTCTTTTGTATCTATAAAAGTTAATTATTTCTATTAAAATGTGTAAGTGCGGGTTTTTAGGTGTTTCAAAGAATCTTTTCTCTTGAAAGCTATAAGGAGTAATGGATTAAAAGGACGATCAGAAAGTTAAAAATCCTCCAAGGAACATCCTTCAGTTGGTCTCGCTTTTTGATAGCAGCTAGAAGAGCATATTTTTCTGCTTCAGAAAATATTTGTTACCGTAGAGATGGCGCACGACCTTGCAGCGGGAACGGCTCGCTTCATTATACAGGGTGTTTCAGAATTCGAAGGCAAAAATTTAAGAGGAGATACTACATACCAGGACAAATAATATGACACAAAAAGTGGGGGCCCAAAATGATTTCCGACGGAGATAGGGGCGGTTAAAGTTTAGGGTCAAAAATTTCAAAAATTTATAAAACACGGAAAAATTGATCGATTCTTTCGCCATTTCCACTAAAAATATTCTTAATAGATGTTCTTTCTCGAAAAAAAATTGATGAAGATTAATTTCAAAAATTGTCGACAGAGGGCGCTTTAGACTTTGGAGCTAAAAGCAACCACTTTTTACGGGTTTTTTTTTCGTATTTTCGTAACAGATTCCAAAACTTTAAACTCAAACTTAAATTTTGAGCCCAAAATATTAACTTATTTCGGGTATTAAGTAGCGAAAAACTCGGACCAAACGAATAAGTTGGTATTTATAAGTTGATATTTTGGAATAGAAATAAGTTGATATTTTGGGCTCAAAATTTAAGTTTGAGTTTAAATTTTCAGAATCTGTTACAAAAATACAAAAAAAAAAAAAAAAAAAAAAAAAAAACGGTAAAAAGTAGATGTTTTTAGCTCCAAAGTCTAAAGCACCCTCTGTCGACAATTTTTGAAATTAATCTTCATCAATTTTTTTCGAGAAAGAACATCTATTAGGAATATTTTTAGTGACAACGGCGAAAGAATCGATCAATTTTTCCGTGTTTATAAATTTTTGACCCTAAACTTTAACCGCCCCTATCTCCGTCGGAAATCATTTTGGACCCCCACTTTTTTATGTCATATTATTTGTCCTGGCGTGTATTATCTCCCCTTAAATTTTTGCCGTCGAATTCTGAAACACCCTGTATAATAGGTAGCATCAGAGAGACCACGCACACATTAAGAACATCAATGCAGAAGGTAAGTTGAAAATAAATTTTCTTGTTGATCTTACCTATTTTAAAATGAAGCGGCATGTTTCTGCCTCAAGGTTAAGCTCCATCCTTCCGTGGCCATGCTTTCGTGAGAACTGCTCCGCTGGCGACGCAGCTAGTTTAAATTTTACATTTTTTTTTCCTTTTCTAAGTATAGAAACAGTTGCCTTGAGAGGTAGGTAACCAGAAAAGAGCAAAAGAGCATCATCTAGAGTTTTAACCATGGTTTTAATGATATATAGTTTTAAAAATTCATTATTTAATATGTACATAATATTTTCTTATAAAATCACAATGTTCGTATATAATTCCTCAATTGCATATTTTATTTACTGAAAAGCAGTTTTAATGCTGAAAAATATTGATAAATGCAATTCTATAATTTTAATAATTAATCAAATTTTCTCTTTTCCTCTTATTCGTCCAATAAAAGGATGGAGATATACTTTTACAAAAGAAGGATACATTTTCATTGCTTCTCATAGAAGAATCTTTCGCTAAGTCTCTCCTTTAGAAGCAAGTTTTAAAAATGTTAAAGTATTTTTTCAACTTAGTCATTGACTTGTTTTAATTAGGGACCTAATAAACTTATTTTTTTCCCTCAAAAGTCTTTAGCTACTTTTCTCAAATATATTTCAATAATGATAACTAAAGAATATTTTTCTGTCATGGTATCTGATCTTATAATTTTGTACAATTTAACATTGATGAAATTTCTAGTTGAAATGGATCTGTTAACCTTGTGTTTGATAGTAATTAACTTTCAGCTCCACCTAGATGGATTCAAAAGCCTGGGGATTTTACAGCTTATTTAGACTCAACATTCGAGGTGGAGTGCAAAGTTTCTGGACAACCAATGCCAGTTATTACTTGGTACAAGGAAGGTAATATATAACCAGTATTCTTAACCATAAAATAATTAATTGAAACGTAGGGGAGACCGGGGCAAGATGACGATGCTAAGAATCGTTGCTTATATTTCACTCATTTTTAAGGATAGTAAAATTATTTTTATATGAGGCGTTAGAGTAGTCCCTTGTAGCCTAAAATATATTCCCAATTATTTTTTGAAATTAAAAAAAAGGTATGATTTTCTTATGTTTTCACAATCTTAACAATTCGTCATCTTGCCCCAGTACCGGGGCAAGATGACTTTCGCCTTGGGGCAAGATGACGACTCTATAAAAGGTGTAACATTTTTATCTTTTAAATACGTTACATGGTTTAACAAATGATAAATGTGTTTCTACATCTTAGAAAGTATTAAATTAAGCATTATAAAGTAATGTATATATATACAAGGGTTCAATAGTGCAGCTAACAATAGTCACAAATAAAAATGCCATTTTCATAATTGGAATAGTCCTCATGCCACCACTCTTGGCATTTATAGCACTGGATCCATTCTTCTGTTGGAAAATCACAATAATCCTCTTTACAAGCAGGACATCTTATTACACCATCCTTTGAAGTTGATGCCACTGGGTTGCTTGGCCTGATTTTTTTCTGATTTCGATCTAAGGGAACAAAATTTGAGTTTTCTTACTCCTTTTTTAGCTTCACGTTCTACTGTCCTCTGTTTTTTTAGACAATCATCTTTCTCTCTTTGCTTGGCTCTTTCTTCTAGCAGTTCTTTGACGGGTGAGCTCGTAAGGATACTTGAACTCATGTTTTTGTTTTTTCTTTTTTGCCACATTATAGTGCAATGGCTTTAAATCAAAAACACTTAAAGGCTTTTTTTCTGCACTCGAATCAGAACTTGTCATCAATTCTGTACTACTGGATTTTTTTTATGTGTGGTTTTTTTACTAACAGGGTCTGGGGGTTGGCACTATTATTTTCAGTTCCCTCTTTAACAGCATCAAGATCAGTTGTTTCTGAAGCATCGAAATCATGATCGCTAAATACGAGGGAATTATGTGGCTCGATCCCACATTCTTTAAAACTTTGAACTGCATTTGCAATTGTAGTGGCTTTAAAGTAAGATGTGCTCAAAAGTTCACTAACAGTTTTATCTGTGATGGTCTGCCCTGGATGAGTGACCATATAGTTGTCACATGCTTGACTATAATAATTTTTCAATGGGCTGAAAAATGCCACATCAAGAGGTTGGAGACGATGTGATGTATGGGGAGGCAACCCAACCATGATAATGAATTTTTTCTGCAATATAGCATGCAAAGTTATGTAGGATTTATGATTACCAATGATCAACAGAACAGGAGATTCTTTGTTTGATTTTACGTGTTGATAAAAGTGCTGCAAAAAAGAAAAAAGTATCATCATTGCTCCAGCCATTATCACTACAGTGACCTACAGTTCCTGGTGGGGCTTTCTCTATAAGTTCAGGACGCATTCGTTTTCTGGCAAAAATCAGAAAAGGTGGCAGGTAAAAGCCAGTGGCGCTTATGCAACAAATTATTGTTACATTCCTTCCTCACTCTGCTGAAACAATCTTCGAAACTCTTCTGGATCCTGTAGGACTGACTACCATGGGCAGCTTATTAGGGACACCATGGGCAGCTTATATTACCATGGGCAGCATAGAATATTTGCTCCATTCGCCTCTTGAGGATTTCTTCTTGTAATGTCGAACCATAACTGATATGTCATTATCTGTATCATTAACAAGCAATTAGTTTGCTCTTCGGAAGAGGGGAGGGGGCATGAGGGACTTAGTATAATATATTATCATATACATTAGTATATATATATTAGTATAACTATAAATAAGCATTTAAAGAACTTAATGGAAGGGACAACACAGTTAGTTTCATAAATTCCGAAACATGGAGCAAGATGACGAGCTCATCATCTTGCCCCGTGTTTCGTTTCGTCATCTTGCCCCAGACTGCCATTTTTGAAGGATTCGTATTTATTTCCATTAAAAAATGCGTTTATTTGGTGTTTATTCTTATAAATAGATAGTATTTAAACTAGTGTACAGATTAATACTAATGAGAAGCAATAAATCTTACCTGTATTTGCATCAGAGCTTATTTGCGCATGGATAAAAGTTAGATCGCGATAGCGGTAAACCAGAACAACTTCAGAACCGTCTTAAAAATGGCAATTTCAGTGACTTTATACTATTGCTGATCGAAGAATGGATAGAAGAATCTGTAATGACCAGTTGAGACTGCTACCTAGCGAGAAATGAAAAAAATACGAAATTCGTCATCTTGCCCGGCTCGTCATCTTGCCCCGGTCTCCCCTACAATAGTGTATATAAGTTACATTGATGACTCTTTCTATAACTCCTTGAATATTTTCACTATAATTTAATATGTGATTTAAGGTTTGCCAAAGGTCTTTCAATGTCTCAAAAAAAAAAAAAAAAAATTAAACTATTTATTTTAAATTAGGAAAAAAAAATTTAAAGTATTTTATGCATAGTAAAGAAATTTTTCTCTTTTTCAAACTTTTATTTTGGTTCCTAAGTGTTTTATTAGCCATGCAATTTGACATCATTATTACTTAATTGTCTTAATTCCTTTCGAAGGTACATCAATATTTTCGTTCAGTAATTTAAAATGACATTTTTTGTTTACATTTAGTATAGTTAGCAGCTTTTCGATTTTAAATATATTTCCGAATTTCATGCAAAGTAGCTTTTGATATAAATTATGTACAACTTGAAATCACTATCCACTAAACTATTTTTTAGTTTTATAAAAAGCATATTCTGAAAAAGAATGGATACGTTGACAGCATTAAGAAGCATAAAACTCACACCATAAAACGGTACAACAAAGTGTTAATTCATAAAAAAAATCAAGACATTTGCACAATATATATTTTACAAACGAATAAATAAATACACAATAAAATGAATAATGAAAAGTAAAATTAAAAAATATATAAAAATAAAATGAGGTTTTTGACTTTTACTGTGCAAAATTTTTTGTTTGTAGCCATTTAAACACCCATATAAATAAAATTTTTTTAAAAGCTTCATGTTATTTCAAATATGAGAATAAAAAGTTTTTACTTCAACAAAATGTTTCGCAACCGTAATTTCTTTGATTTTTTACAGTGATCCCATAAATAAGTAATTTTTAAAGTGTGTTTTACAATAATAGTTTTAAGAGTTCTAATTATTATCTTATGAACTTCCTCTTATTTTTTTAGATGTGACTGGGTCTGTCCAAAAAATTGCTGCCAATTCAAGAATAAATTTGTCAAATGATGGAATTTTAAAAATATTTAGCATACAAGCCAACGATGAAGGCACGTATAGGTGTGAAGCAGAGAACGGTGTAGAAAACAAATTAACAGCTGAAATGCGCTTAACTGTGTATGGTAAGATCAGGAAAATTAAAATAAAAGTACAATGAAGAATTATTAGCCATTTTTGAACATTTTATCTACGTACTTCTTAATGCTAAGTTGGAAAGTTAATTGTAACTGATAATGTTTTCTTTTTTCATAATTATTTTTTCAGTGAAGTAACAAAAAGCTTTATATGAACTATTAATATTACGCTTCCTGAAATATATTAATTAAAAACCAACTGATTTATTTTTTATTCCGAAAAACGTAGTTGTGATGCAATGCAATTTTATTTGCTTAAAATCATGAATTTTATTTAGCCGTTGTGGAAAATTCAGATATCTATGGTAAGTAAATTTCATTGTCCAATTTATGTGGCTTTTTTAAAGTATTTTATGCACCATACAATTTTTAATGCCGTTTTCTTTTCCCCAGGTTCCGGAGAGAAAATCTTTATTAGATGGAGAGATTAAAGAAATATCGTTAAAAAAAAAGAAAACTCCCTTTGATTTATTTTGCATTAATCTATTTTGATTGCAGGGTTTGATTGCTGTTTTTAAGGATGATTCAGTCAAAATATAATATTTAAAATAATTACGTTTTAAATTCAATTCTGTATATGAGTGGTTATTTGACATGATACTTGCTTAGCACAAGGTTATGCTTTTTTTTAAATATAAAATGTGGTTTTATTGCTGTAATTTTGAGTATTCCATGTGTTTGCATTCTAAAAATGTTCTATACTTATCTGTGCCTTGATTATACCTTGATAATTTTCTTGTATTTCACAAATTCTTAGCATTCTATTAAAACTATAACTAATTATAAGTTTTTACTTGCAATTATGTTTTGTTAGGATGCTACAATCAAAATCTATTAACTGAAATTAATGAGTTTAAATTCTGCACATGAGTGGTAATTTGACATGATGCTTGCTTAGCACAATATTTCATATTATTTTAACAATTGTGATTTCATTATTGAATTTTTTTTCATGTATTTGCATTTTTTATAATGTTATATAATTTTCTGTGCATCGAGTTTTTTTTTTGAAAATTTTCTTGTACTTAACAAAATTTTTGTATGATTGAATGAATTTTATGAAAATTTTGTCTAATTCACTTTAAATCAATTTGATGTCACGTTGTTTTTCCCTTGAATGATATTTGCATAATATATAATTAGCAGTCTAAAAAATTTTAGAACAATAATTTACACTTTTTTTTTAGTTTATTCATGTACATTGAGTAAATTAAAAAATATTCTAAATGTATGCTAAAATGTTTTAAATATCACTAAATTTTTTTAAATTTTTATTTTCATTCATAGTATTTTAAAGTATCTTTACGGAAAGTATATAAAAAAGTAAAAAAAATGTGAATTTTTTATTTACATGACTGTTTATACTCTGTCGTAGTCACATATTTTTGAAAAGAGAAAAAAAAAAACCTGGAGTACAAGGAATATTTTCGAAGTAAATTGCTTTAGTATTTTAATATCACCAATGAGAAATTCTTATACTGTTTTACCTCCTTCTAGTGCCAGCTAGATTTGAAGAAAAATTCAAAGTTGAAACTGTAAGACAAGGTGATAGTGCAGTTCTTAGATGTGACGCTACAGGGGATCAGCCTATATCTGTCGTATGGTACAAAGATAAAAGAGAATTGGAAATTACAGAATTATCAAGGTAAATTAAACACTTTTTATTTGGAATATGAGTGTTTCTTTGATTAAGTTAGTCACACAAAATCAAGGAAGATTTTTTTCGTTTACATTTAAGCAGTTTTGCACCTAAGGAGTACGTTTAATTTATTGTTGATCAAGTCTAGGATTTCATTAGCAAAAAAAAAAAAAAAAAACTTTATTTTCTACGTCTTTCTAATATTTTCAAAATACAATTGCACAGATTCATGCGCAGGATAAAGCTCTAAATATCGATTTATATATATAAAAAATAATTAAGAAAAACAAAAAAAACTGTTTTAAAAATTTAGATTAAATTTCCCTTCTTAAAGAGAATATTTATATTTGAATATAATAGTTTAAAAGTATCAAGTTTCTCTTACAATTTTTGCGCCAGAAAAACATACATTTGGAATTTTTGTTTTGTTTTTAAAGAGCATTATTAAAACTGAAAATGGAAAATATTTAAGCATTTTCATGTGATATTTTAAATATGGAAAGATGACTTTAAATCCGAAAAGATATATTTAGATGCTGGAAAATAATTCAAATTTGCACGGAATGTTCTATGTACACATCGATACACATCAGAAATGAAGCATGAAACAAAATTTACCCATCTTATATTTATTTTTATAGCTAAAGTATTAAATAGCTGTCTTATAAATGCAAATATTTTGTTAAGAAACTTTACCAATCGTTACTATGATTAAAGCAGTTAACTAAATTCATATTTTGAAATACATTCGACCACAACCTTTGCTACCATTTCTTTCTCAAAATATTTATGTTGTCCTTTGAATATGTCAAAGAGTGTAGTAGCCCACTAAGTGCTAAAGTACTTACATCCAATTACGCCCCACCTTTTAGCTTTAGAGTGGTAGTAGGCGAACCAATTCTTTTGAATGAGTGACTCAGAGTGAGTCGCTCACTTAAAATAACTGTAGTCGGGAAAATCTAACCTGGCAGCATTGTGAAGGCTACTCAGATCCTAATCGCAGCATCACGAAGCTACCAGGTTAGGTTTGCTCTAACTATAGTTATTTTTAGCAATGCACCAACTCACTTGCTTTAAAATTTAAAAAATAGATACTTCTGAAAAAAAAGTGCAACGGCTGATGGGTGTTAAATATTCGTGTTAAGTTGAGAAAGTTGTAAACATTGCGATTAGTTAAGCGCTAAATTATTTAGACACTCCAAAAAATGAACTGTTATTTTTACAGTATAATACTGGCAACCGAGGTTCCGATTTAAAACTGTAAAACTAGCAATTTTAGTTTCTTACTGCAAAGCTAGCAATTTTACAGTTTATAGCCATAAAATTTAGCTGTTTTAAACTGTAAAAACAACAGTATAATACTGGAAGCAGAGGTTCCAGTTTAAAACTGTAAAATGCATGATAATAAGCTGTTAAATTAGCAATTTTACAGTTTATCACTGTAAAATTAGCAATTTGTACAATTAATTGCTATAAAATTTGTTGTATTATACCGTAAAAACAACATTCTTTTTTTAGTGTATATATGTTCTTTCTTACGCTTAAAGTGAAACGTTTTACCGACATCACTTTTTACATACTAAATACATTTGTGTTGTTTTAATTTAGGTATGAAAAATTTGAGACTGGATCTAAGAATGGGCTGAGTGCCGAATTATTTATTCGAAACGTAGATCGCCGTGATGGTGCACTGTATTCTTGCAACGCATCGAATTATTATGGAAGTGATGAACGCAACATAAAAGTTCTTGTTGTTGGTTAGTTTGAATACATTTATTTCTTTAGAAGTTACACGTATATGAGCAAAGAACTATTTTTTAATTTAAAAGTTAAAAACCTCTTTGCTGAGAGATCATATGAAATTGTATGTATCTCAAAAATGAGATGATTTTACGAATTTCCCTATTTTAAGTTATTTCATATTTGTTGTAGAGGATATCGGAAACAGCCTCACAATGTTTATACTTTTTTACTGTAATATTACCGAGACATCTTTTTATTAAAGTACATTAACCAACAAACAGAAAAAAATCAGTTCTGTTTAATAACCAATGTTGAAAAAAAAAAAAAAAAAAAAAAAAAAAAAAAAAAAAAAAAAAAAAACCAGCTCTTAAAAAAATCCACTTGTACATCCTCAAGCTATCATGTATTTTTTTCTTTAAAATTATCTACCCAAAATGTCAACATATATAATTGTTGATATGTATATTTTTTTTTTATGTTTCTAAGTTCGGTAACCGTACTAAATATATATAAATTATTTATTTTAAATGCTTTTCACTTTTATCATTTTTGATGGAGCATTTTGCTAAATGGGCATTCGTTTATACAAAAAGAAAAAAAAATATTTAAAAGACGTTACAGAAATGCAGGAAACATAGATCGCAGTTTTTCGGCAGCACTATTCTATTTTAGATTAAATGAAAATCAACTCTTTTAATTAAGCATATTTGAAATAAGTCATAGTTTAGCTTGATGTATAATTTTGACACCAAGAACTAGACAATGCTTGATTTTTCATAAAGAAACCATGGCGGATAGTGAACTCCGTTAGGTGTTTGGAAAAACTACCATTTTTTGAAATTCTGTCCATAGAGTGGAAACTAAGAAAAATGAATGAAGAATAACTAAATCAATAACAACCTCAAAAGTTCTTTTGAGAGTTCGGAAGTTATTTATCCTATGAAGTATTACTAAGGATTTAAATGTATGTAGGCAGGAAACATTTTTATGCGTCGAGTTCAGAATATTAGACATGTAACGGATGAATAAACTGACAAAAAGTCACAAATAACCCTACCGATGTAGTTCCATTTGACTGATATTTTGATTTAAATTTTTTATCTATAATATGTATGATTCTATAAATCCGTGAGTAAAAAACAATTTAACACCCTGCTCTACTTTAATTTTGATGCGATATTTTTTCTAATCGCAAACGCTGATAGTCATTGAGAAAGATCTTGAGATTTTACACTTTATAAATGCAATAAAGAACATAAAAGCCAATTCTCCACTTCTCTTTTAACTGCGAGATATCTAAAAGGTAGCTATGGGGAACATATCTGATATCTTGTAAAAATTTATAACGTATAGAAATATTTAATATCCGAACTTAGTAGTCTGTTCCTTAAAATTTAGAAAGCTACAGCAATCGTCAACGTTTATTACTGTATCATTCATAATCCTAATCTTTAATCATTTTAAGCCATGAATAACTTACCTGATTGACAATTATCTTTTGCTCAAGAATTTGCTCCGAATTTTAAAACCTTTAAAACCAGAATTGTTTACAGCACTCTTATGTTACTACAATAGAGTGGTTTCCATAAACAGAACTAAAGTGAAGTTAAGCTTTCTAGGTGCTTTCTGAAACATTTCGAGACATCTTAAAGGTCAAGACGTTTCTGAATGGCTTTATTATAATTATTGTTAAATTTCAAAAATTCCAAATATTGTAAAAATGTTGCCTGCTTTGAGCTGAATACTCCCATCTTTTTTTTAATGAAATAAATGTTTTTAGTAATTGATTAAATTTTAAATTCCCAAGTTTTTAAATTTAAATTTCGCAAGAAAATCAATGTACATTGATTAGTTTATACTTAACTTAAGGGTAGAAATGCAATTCGTCAAGAACCGAATTAAGTCAACTTAAGAGACATCCACAAAAGAAAAATGCACTCAAATAAGTTCGAAATTTTTATCAAATAGGAAACTTATCAATTATTTTCTTAAAAATAGTATTCAATTTAAACCAATTCTTTTTTTATTTAGCAGTCTTAACCTTAAATAAAATTGCTTAAAGGTAAATTATTTGCATTTTATTTCAGAGGTACCTGCTCAACCTTTGGATGTTAAAGTGATGGATATTTATTCCCGGAGTGCCAGTATACGTTGGTCAGCACCTTACACAGGAAACAGCCCCATAACAAAGTACAAAGTGCAATACTGGAGGGATAAATGTAAGTGTGCTTTCTATTTACTTTATAATATAACATATAACAAAATGCAGATGTCAGTGACCCAAGACATTTTACTACTATTTTTTGAACATTAAATCTGATGCAAAATAGTAACAAGAATAATACATTATAAATCAGCTTTAAAGCTGTGACTCCTCATAACTGATATTATGATAAAACGCTATCGTAGGGTGTAGCTTATTTCACCGACAATTAATCCTTGATTATTCATTTAATGTTTAGATTCTTGAGTCTAGATAATAGTTGTGCAGCTATACATAAATCGAAAACATCGATCGACAAGAAAGACATCGAAAAAAATTAAATAAATAACTAACAAAAATGTGCAGACATTAATTCTAACAATTTCCCATTCCCAACTGACTAAATTAACTAATAAAGTTGCATCGCACAGACAAGCTGAAGAACAAAGAACATACTTACTATCTTTTTTGAATAACATTATTCTCTTGCTCTTGCAAACTCTTTTTGCAGGACTTACTTAAGCTTCCAATATAATATGACTAGGTTTATAAAAAAAAATAAACTAGAAATTTTAATGGGTGACATCTCTCTCTTAGCAATTGCTGGTATTTTCTTTAATTTTGTAACCGCATTCGGAGCATGTCTATTACAACCAAAACCGGTACATGTCAACGCAACACACTAAAAGGGCTGTTAAAAAAGTATCCAACCTTTGTATGAAAAAAAAAAAAGAAAGAAGGAAACTGTTAAACGCAAAGCGATGAGAACTTAATTACCGTCAAAGTTCTTTTCGTGGGGGGAGAGGGGGGGGGACTCCCCACCCTTACCCTTTTTCAAGCTGTGTCAAATTTGTTGGTAGTTTATCCGAAAAGCTCTCTTTCGGAAAAGAGTATAGCTCGTCTATTGCTGAAACCATTGTGTGTTTTCTTATCTGAAATTTAATTATTTTTCTTATCTTCCTTTCGAGTGACTATTGAGTTTGTGGAGCAATCAGAAGCTGACGCTATTAACAAACCTCAAAAAATTCAAGTGAATTGGTTTTTATCCATTAGCAAAAAAAAAAAAAAAAAAGGATACTTTTTTAACAGCCCTCAATGTGTTGTCAGCTCAAACTTTAATTATTACTTTCTTTTTCCTTTAGTCTGAGAAACAAGATTGATATATTTTCTTTTAATATTTTTCAATTCAATTTACAGTAGATGGTCCCCAAACGCTGAATGAACAAGAAGTGAGTGCTAGTCAGAGCACGGCTGCCATCCAAGGATTGAAACCTGGAACTTCGTATGCTTTAGCAGTAGTTGCAGAAAATGAAATAGGGCATGGAGAGCCTTCAGAAACGATAAGGTTTCTTACTCAAGAAGAAGGTACATATCTGAATGTACATGCAGATTATTCATTTAAATGTCGTCGTTTGGTTCTTTTTAGCATTAAAAACATTGTCAATATTTTTTCGGTATTGTTACTTTTGCACTCTTGGCAACTGTTGACGACGTGAAGTCAGGACCTTAAGCATAACCTTAGTCCCCAAAATCGAAAAGTATATTAATTATTTGGGCAATAGTTGAGTTAATTAAGCTTTGTAATCTACTTCTCTTTGTATTTTTAAATGTGTGTGTACGTAAATCAATACCTCTACATTAACGTGTAAATTTCGCTATTTTTTTATACTGTGAAACCTGTATAAGTTGACCACTTGAGGTGCAATGCTTAGGTGGTGTACTTAGGCGGTCAGTTTACAGAGGGTGGTACTGATTTTTTTTCTTTTCTTTTTTTTTGGCCTTTCCTGCACCATGCATTCAATTTTTAACTAATTGAAGTACTTTAAACTATTATTCATGGTTTAACATTGCTTAAAACAATAAGAAAAAATGTTATTTAAATATTTTTAGAGATTATTTAGTGAACTGTATAGTATCATACAATTTTAAAATGTCAGTAAACTGATTAAAAAAAATCTGATTGTTTATAACAAGTTACTTGATATTAATAATTCCTAAACATTTATAACCAGTCAAAAATAAATTAAATATTTCCTTTTATTTTTTCTCATGCAAATAAGTAACTATAAAAATTTACTTTTCAGCAAAATAACTCCTTACTGAAGTTTGGCGCATTTTCGGCTACTTCTGGTATCGTAGCGTTAACATTCTTGAAAAGGTATTTTTCAAGAAAAGAAAAATAAAATAAATAAATAAAATAAAAATATAAAAATAAATAATTTATTCAATTAAGTAATTAAAATTTAAAAAATAACCAAGTGATTAACTTACAAAGTTTTTTTTTACATCACTCCAAACCATAGTTGTATATTAGTGGTAACGATGATGGTTAACATAGGTCGTTAAGTTACATAGGTCGTTAAATGTTTTCCTTCAATGTATAAGGCATAGGACTTATTCCATTTTTAACAAAAGCGGTCAACTTAGACAAGTGATGAACCCACTCATAAGGGTGGTCCACTTTGCATATTTTACTATAGCTTAACTTTATAAGCACATTCCCATAGTAAAAGCTAGAAACATGAATATATGGTTTTTGAATAAAAGATAGTTATTTTGACCACCCAGTTGTGGTTTAAAATAAAAAGTCCCATTATTGAGTTCCCTTGTTTTTTTTTTTTTTAGAACCAAGTGGTCCACCTACAGACTTGAATGTTGAAGCAAGGGGACCAACATCTATACTAGTAAAATGGAAGGTAAGAGCTCACTTCCTTTTCGTATTATTTTATAAAATAATTGTACAAGTAACTTTATATGTTACTAAAATAGTGTAATGATATTTTCCAACCAGAAACCTATTATGTTAACTGTATTAGTGTATTTTTTAACATATACCCAGCAGAAATAAAACATTTGAACAATTTTTTGATGCTAGTAACAAATTTTCATTAAATTATATGTTCCAAAAAATATAAATATGTTTAAAGCTTAAAAAAAAACTGCAAGTTTGCTCTGTGTAATTACAGCATGAGAAAGATTGGAAAAACACGCATAAAAGTTTACTGTTTTCGTTTTCTTTTTTTACTGTTGGATAAATTTTATTTTTATCAGTAATTGTAAGCGTAAAAAATTGCAAGAAAAATGCTACAAGCGATATCTTAAATTTTGCAATTTAAAGTTTCTGATGTTATTTTAAAATACAGAATTTTTGTTTGAAAATTAAAAAAAAAAAAGATGTTTTGAAGCAATATCTCTTGTATAATTTTTAGCTTTATAGAACCACCGCGTTAAGCATATTCATAGATAGGCAAATTCGTTATTAACCTTGTGCAATTTATCAGGTCTTGACTATTTTGGGTTAAGACTTTTCCAGAGTACTAAAAGCGCGTCTTGGTTTAAATTTTATATTTTGTAGTTTCAGCACTTATCTTTCATAAATTCTGCATGAGTTGTTGATACCAACATTAAAAAGTCATATCTGCTACCAACAAAATAATTTCAAAGAGGGGAGTGTTTTCCTTTTTTATTTCGTTTTAATGCAATGCCAAAATCTTGCATAAAATGAAGATAAATAAAATTTAAAGTAATGCACTTGACTGGGAGAAAAACTGCTCAGTTTTATTTTCTATAGTGTAGCGTGTTAAATCATCTTACATCATTGATAAAGTTTAAATTGCTTTGGACTACAGAAATGATGATATTCATTAATTTCTAAAAGCACCATGAACACCATGTAAAGTGAAAATATACTGAATCAGTTGCTACCATCAACGTCTAGTATCACTTCAGCTATCCACACAATAATGCTAGTTAGTTATTAAGGTAAAACCAGGGATTATTGGTGAATAAATCAACAGGTTGAGGATACAATTGTGGTTAATTGATAAGATTATTTCCGTCAAGAATATATGTGGGTAGTTATGTAATATTTAACATGCTGAAACTAATAGTTTAAAATTCATACTACTCCAACTGTTACAGCTTTACGCTATTATTTATTGAGAAAATAATTTTAGAAATGACAATGTGCGAGACCACTGATTATCCAAATTATTTTCAGCCTCCACCAAAAGAATGTTGGAATGGCCTTTTAAAAGGCTATTACATTGGATACAGACCAGAAAACATGAACCTTGCCTACACTTTCAAAAGTGTGGAAGCTGGTACAAATGAAAGCAATGAATATTTAATCACTGGCTTAACAAAATCTGCTCGATATAGCGTACTTGTGAAAGCGTATAACAAAGCAGGAACTGGACCCGCATCCCAAGAGCTTGTTGTCAGAACGTTAGATGGCGGTAAGATTTTGAGTACTACGTGTTTCTTAACAACTTTTTGCAAAATCCTATATTTTTTCTGACCCATTTTTTGCCTACTTTTCCATTAAAAATAAAAGAAGAACGAAAAAAACATTAAAAGTGGCCTAATGCATCTAAAAAATATTGCCAAATCCAAAAAAAATGTCAAAAAGAAATAAAAACGTAAAATAAAGATAGAAAAGTTAAGAATTGGAAAGTAGGTTATTGAGATGGGGAATTTGCGTGTCGGTTGGTCTGTCGGTCTGTATGTCCCCCCCCCCTAATAACTTTTGAATGAACATTCCGATTTGAACAAACTTTTTTTGTTGGAAAGATCTCTCTGCGAGAACAGCTGATTACCATATTTGATTTTTCGATTTGAGCAATTTTTGGTTCAAATTTGAACCGTTCAAAAAACCTGTCCCTCGATACTAACTTTTTAGTGAACAGTCCGATTTGAATAAACTTTTTTTTTTGTTCGAAATATCTTATCAAGGATACTTCATTCTTGTATTTACATTTCCGATTTGAACAATTTATCGATCAACATTGAACCGTCTAAACAAGCTATCACCCCTAATAACTTTTGAGCGAACAGTCCAATTTAAACAAACTTTTTTTTGTTGGAAGGGTCTTAGCAAGGATACTTCATTACCGTATTTGAATTTTCAATTTGAAAATTTTTTTCATTCAACATTGAACCGTTCAAGCAACCTTTCCTCACCTAATAACGTGAAAGTGAACCGTCCGAATTAAATAAACTGTTTTTTGTTCGAAAGATTTCGGATTCCCATATTTCGCTTTTTGATTTGAACCATTTTTTGTTCAATGTTGCACCTTTCAGAAAAAAACTTAACATTAGAGCCTACGGAGAAATTTAAGTTGAATGTTGATCCTGAACTTAAAGGTGGATTTCCTTCAAACTAACTTCGTAAGAAAATGGTTTTGATAAATAATGTATTGTAAAATACTTTTCTGAATAATCTTCTGTGAGGACTCTGATTCCAACTCCGATTCCGCAAACATGGCGGAAATGCAGGCTCAAACAAACAATAAAAGAAGACTGACTGTGCAGACGATTTTTGGTTTATTTATTCATGTTTTATTTTATCTATTATTATTATTATTATATATATATATTTTTTTTTTGGCAGACGATTCTTTTTTGCAACAAAAAATTTTCATTCGCGATAGCATTTTATCTTTTATTTATATTTAACTACTGGTAACGGATTAAAAATGAAATCCGAGACATTTATTAATGAACGACTTTTTCTTTTTTTTTCTTTCTTTGATAAAATGTGTTTTGATGTTCTTTTTACTTTTATTTATTTATTTTTTTTTTGAAAACAATTGAGGAATTTTTTTACGGAAGAACTAGAACATTTACATACTTTAAAAGGTACAACAAAACTTTATTCGTTTATTTACTTCTAACGTGTCTGTTTCATCTGATGAGAGGGGAATATTTTTCTTTTAGACATCAGCTTTAAGAGCTAAAAAGGTGTATTTGACATAATTTTCAGTCTTAGATAATCAAGAGAATATCGATCATGCTAGGATGTCGATGTACGGGAAAGTAGACTCGTTTAGTTCTTGACATAACTTCTTGTTACTCAAATTGCATTTCATAGCATGATGTTTGTATCTGAAATTTAAAAATATTAATTGCAATTTAATATCTTCTTCGAATTTCAAAGTTGTCATCATACTTGTAAAATAAACTAAAGACAAGGAAAGTACACAATATCCAATTGCTCATTTTTTTTAAATTTTATTGTTTCTTTCACGGAGCAAATTGTTTTTTTCTTGAATAGAACCTACTATTGACACATAAAATTTATTTATTTTTTTATTTTAGAAAATGTTGCTTGATTTTTGTACTGATATTTGGAAACACTTTTTCAGATTTGCCAAAGTCTCCTCCTATATCTCTAGTAAGCACATCTGATAACGCTATAACGGTCAAGTGGAATCAAGTTGTCAGCAGGGACGACCCACTTACAGGTACTTGAATTACAATAAATGACTTTTATGTGCGACAATCTTGTAGCGTTTTAAACACTGAACTATATAAGGAGAAAACTTTTGTCTTTTTAAAATTAATTTAAAAAGTTCGCACTTTTTACAGATTTTCTTCTTTTCTAGACCTTTTTTTTAGAAACAACTTTTTGCAAAATAGAACTGCTGAATTTGAGATGAATGAGCAGTTGAGTATTTATGCAAAAAGTCAAATTTCGAAGTTAAAAATATATTTACTTAACTAATACATTAAATTATTTTTCGCTACTTGCTATCTTCATATTCATTTTGGTATTAAAAAGCATTCCCCAGATTTAAGTTCAAGTGAAGCTTTTGAAAGAGGAAAAACTTACCCCCCCCCCCAATCCATCTCTTTATTTTTCCTAAGTATCAGATATAGCATTTTCTTTAACCCTTGGTTATAAAATTATTTAATTTAACCCTTGCTTAAAAATATTATTAATGTGACCTACTAAAATGCTCTGCTTAGTTGTTTAAGGTTCCATTAAAAGCTTTGGGCAGTACAATAATTTGCAACTTCTTTATTGGCTAACCCAAGCAATGAGTCAATTAAAAAAATAAATTCAAAACGAATCCATTTGGGGGGGGGGGCTTAATCATATCAATAAGAAATAAGATAAAGAGGAAGAATCTTTATCACTTACTAAATTATAATCAGGCCAATTCTTCAAGATCGATCTTTCAGCATAATTCAATTGTACTTGCATTTTTCTTCCTTACTTTTGAAAATACTTTTGCCTTTTTTCGAAATAGAGTACTTGAATCCACTTTTCTCATATTGTCATATTGAACTTTCAGTTTTTACCGTATATACCTTAATACCGAAAATCTCCAAATATTGAAGTATTTACGTTTAATGACTTTTCTTGAATGTGTATTTGATAATTACAGAATTATCTTTGGGTTCAATTTTCTACATGTATTTTAGTTATACAATTGTCTTTCGGATTAAATTTTTAATAAACAATCTCATACATTTCTTTCTAGTCGCTTGATAAAAACGAAGATATTATTTCATGATGTAAAAATGCATTGCACGCTTTTTTCGTGAAATAGTAAAATGCTATCAAATAGTTTAACTGGACGATTCTTCTAAGTTTCTGTTTAACTCTGTGTCTTTGATGTTTAGTTTTATTATCGAAAAAATGTGTGCATAAAATTCTTAAATGTAAAATTTAAAAAGCTGGTTTACGTTCGACAAAAGTACTTCAGGGTTTTTCAAAAAATCTGTTTTTGTTGGGTATTTGTCAATGATTTTTTTTTTCACTTGAAAAAAATGTTAATTGTCATTGCGAAAAAAATATTTTTGTGTCATTTTTATGTAATTACATTTTAAACATTTTTCATGAGTTTAAACAGTTTTAATTGTGGTATATATATATATTGTTCAAAAAAAAATTCTGTCTCTACATGTTGCCATCCCTCCAAACTAAATTATTTCATTTACATAGTACATGCATACAAGCAGAGTCCAATTCTGATAATCTTTGCAGGCAATCGATTATTTTCAGGTTATACATTGCATTATCAGAGAGGAAATGGACACTGGTTACACGTACCATTGGTTGCTGCTGACCAGTCCAGTTACACGTTGACTGCTTTACAAGCGGACACACTATACCACTTATATCTTACAGCAAATAATAAGCACGGAAGAGGAGAAGCCAGTGACGTACTTATTGTAAAAACAAAAGAAAAAGGTAAATATAAATGGTTTTACTATCCTTGAGAAGTATTGTTCCAATCATAGTTCAACAGTTATATAGACATTATTTCATGGTTTTATTGCACTAAGATGTGTCGTAGCACAGGAAACGCTCTGAGATATTCATTTGAACTCTTAACGTTTTTCCAGCTATCTTTTTACTTTATGGTACGAAATACAGTAGTGTTTACCCCTGTTTTGTTCTCACCTTTTTTTTTTTACTTAAAAAGTAACTTTATGAAATAAAATATTTTTTAAAGTTTCAAATTTTGTCTGCAGGTTACTGGTTATAGTAGTAATCTTAGAAGGAATACGTTGATGCTCTAACTTCCTAAAATTTCTTTCCAATTTGATAGGAGCTTCGATTTTTCTATTTGATATGGAGCTTGAACAAAGATCAACCAAAAGGCAAAGTATAAGTTCATAGTACAGAGTTTTTTTTTTTTTGTACCCCCGTATTTTTATTTATTTTTTTAAGTATGTAATTATTTTTACCTCAGTAGGCTGAGATGATGAAATCCTTAACATTCTTATTAAAAATACAAACATCCGCTTTAATGAAGTGGGTAATTTAATTAGTACATAAGTATGATCATAAAAATGCATTAAGACATTAGTATTTCCAGTAGTTAAATTTTGGCATCGTTGTAAAATTAATCATGTGTTTCTTGTAACTTAACATAGCGAGATATAAATCTGTACCTCAGAACCAGACTAACGTAAGTCCATTTTCGTCATTTTTCAGTAGAGGGGAAAAACGATGTATTCGACAATCGTTTTTCCCCTCTACCGAAAAATGGCGAAAATGGACCCACGTTAGTCTGGTTCTAAGGTACAGAAATATCAAGGTGACAAATAATTGATTCGAAGAGGGTTCCTTTATTGTGATGAAATGTTACGATAACTACGTTTCTTAAAGTGTGTAGAAATCAAGCATTTAATTGAAAGTGAATTTTTAAGCTGCAGGGGATAAAACGTAACCCTAAGAATGAAGCACAGTATTAAAGATAATATGCATGTTTCCTGATAATTGTTAGTTTTTTCTATTTTATTGTACATTTTTTCCTTACAGCTAACTTTTCTTGCACTAAAACGGGTAGTTTTTGTAGCTTACAATCATACACTTACAAAAGCGAAAGAAGTTCTTTTTTGCTTGTTTCACGTAACAATTTTTCACAGACTTAACACTACTGTAAGGGCAACTATCAATGACCTCAAAGACAATAGTTTTTTTTTTTTAACTTAAAAAATGACTCAAACTTTTTTTTAACAAGGTACATCATACTTTATTACCAATTTATTAATCTACCGATTTTTGATACTCTTTAAACATTAATATATCCCGTTGTTTATACAATAATTCTCTTGTTTAAATATTCGAGACATATTTTTTTCCTTTGTTGGTTGTTTTATCATCAGATTCTGATTTCTAAAATACTAATTATAATAAAGTACATAAATGTCGATTAAAATTATTTTTCAGGGAAATACTTTGCTTTGCTCCTATAGTTTTAAAGTGTTATGCTACGATTCAGCAATTAAACTTATAGTCCTTATATTTATTTTTAACATACAAATTACGTATTACAACAACTTTAAACAGTATATCCCACCTAAAATATTTTATTGCTTTTTTATTCAGTTCAACATATGTTTGCCGTAAAAGTACCAATTTTTGTGTTACGCTGATAAAACATTAAGGTTACCTGATGGATTTTTTTACAGGAGCAAGAGATTTCCCAATGTACATGGACTTGTCATTAGTCATCCCGGCAGCAGCTGCATTACTGGCAGTAATAGTCATTGTTGTAGTCATTATAATTTACATTGTTAAATCAAGATCTCGAGAAGGTCTGGTGAAAGATCAAATCAAAGGTAACGCATTTATAATTTGAAAATTTTAAAAATGTTTATATATTATTATAGTTTTTATATATTGTGATTAATAGTATAAATTTTCTGAACTGCATGAAAATATGTGTACGATTGATTCAATAAATAATTATTGGCAATCTAAAATGAATTGTTTTTAAACTTTTCATCTCCACGTTTTTGCCGTACTATCGCAGCACATAGATACATGCTGTTATTATACCTTACTAATGGGTTTAAATAACGAAAAAATAACTCTGTCAACTTTGAAAAATACTTTTGGAATTGTTTTATTGTTGATTGCGACGTAGAATCGAAATGAATGAAATAGCTAACATATAGTGCATTCTAAAATGATTTTAAATTTATCATTTAAAAAATAGTCAAATTATAATAGTTTATTTTAAATGTGTACATCAATTATACAATAAAAAAACTTAAAATAATGTAAAGAAAAAGACCTTTTAGGTAGTAAAATGGTACTCTTGTCTCCTTCATTTTGAAGTTACTAAATCGAATAGATGCAATTTTTTTTTCTTTTTGCAAAAAAAATAACAATTATTTTAAGAATAAATGCATTACGCAGTTTCTGTGATTTTTCAAAAGAGTACTTCTACCTTACTTCAAAGTGTAAAGCATATTTTTTTAACACGAAATGTACAATATATGAACACACTCATCTTATCCTTTGACTTTTTTGCTAGCTTTGCAAGACCACCAACAGTATATGTATGCTGCAGCAGGTACTGGTCGATATGACAGCGTAGACAAGGGTCGCCCTTACAGTCAGGGGGAACCAGGTACACCCGCTGTAAGCCTCGCTTCCTATGCTTCCATTCCTTCTAGGATAGACCAAGATGAACTCTATGGAGGTGCAATGGAGGTCAAGGGTCCATATGGGCAGGTAATTGAATGCTTGCAAGAATAGATTAAGTTTCTTTATGCTCTCAAAAAAATAAATAAAAAGCCTGCCACGCAATAAACAGTTAGTCCTTTTTACTAGTGTTACAAATATAAATGTACATGTAATTGTCATTACTAAGTTTAAGCAAGCCCTCTTTATTTATTCTTCTGTAACATTTTTACGTTGCTATTGTTAAACTTATGTTACTTTACATGTTAAATTACTCTATTTTCTACGCTGGTATAAATTGTTTGGTAATATCTCGAATGCTAAACCAAATGTAATGCACCTCCTCCCTTTTTTTGCTTCATTTGCGCGATCGGTACTTTTTTTCCAAAAAGAAAAGGATATTCTCTGTGCACAATATCTGTATGATTTTAGCAACAGCTAACAACACTCATACAGTCTAGATTAAGCGATACTTGCCTACATCATTAGGATGGGATAAAGTTGTCATGAAATTAGGGGTCATATTTAAAAAAAAATGGCTGTAAATCCACATAAATAAAACAAAAAATGTATATGTTTATATATATATGTGTGTACCTTATACAAATCTACAGTTTACGTCATATCTGGATGAAATTTGGCAGGGAGATACTTGGGCACACTGGAAGGATCATAGGGTGGTACTTCAGCGGAAAAAAGTACCGATCCGTTTGCATTTCGAATAAAGGACTTCAAAATGGCTCTATCTAGCGAAATACTTATCGGATCTACTCGATCTTGGTCTCATTCGAAAGAATGCAACACATACTTGTTAGGAAAGTTTCCTTCCAAAGGTTTTCAAAACCACTAATCGATATCTCCACCCTGAAGAAAGATATAGACATTTGAGAATTTGAAAATATCCATTTTAAATTAGATTTATAAAAATCGTTTTTACGAGTGTGAAAGAAATTAAATAGCGTGAAATAAATTATTGATTACAAAAATGTGTTGACATTTTGTTCTTGAACATAAACAAATAAAATTCTCGCTTTTGTTTTTCCTGTAGCGGGGATTTAAAACTTTTTTGGCGATTGATTCATTTTTCGTGTTGCGCAAAATGTCGACTTTAATCTAATCGGGACTTTTATAGACACGCGTTACTTGACATAAATTTTATTTTCAAGGTATACCGGTCAGAGTCGGGTCACGCAGCTAGTTATAAATAAATGTTGGAGTAAGTAAAAAATTTTTATTGCAAAGATTAGGTATTAGGAATTATCCCCTAAGTTCAAAATTTTAATGCTTCAAATACGAAAAAAAAATGTACTTCACAGCGGTCAAAAATAAAGTATAAAACCAGTCATGACTACTCTGATATGAGACACACGCTTCTTTTCATAACAATTTAAAAATACGAAACAGTTTTAAAATTTACTCATTTTCTTTTTCAGAGCTATCGGGAGAGACCGTCATCGTTCCCACGGCCAGCCGCCAAAAGACCCCAACCCCGAGTGCAGCAGCAGCAGCAACAACAGCAGCCAACACCTACGCAGCCTACAGTGCAGGCACCCCCTCCCCCACCACCGCCGCCTCCGCCACCTCCACCCCCTAAATAAAAATCGATACAATGACGTTGCGAGTTGGGTTTATAAAATTGAGTACAAAGAGACACGAAGGAGGATAAGTTAGGCACGTATTCATGCGGATATTGACGAATTTAATAATTTATACGCAGTTTCATTTTCACTAAAATCGTCACAAAATGCAATTTGTATTATTTCACAGCTTTTTTTTTTTTTTTTTTTAACATGTTAAGTTTACTTTCAAGAAAAAAAAGGCGTAATTTGCTCAATATCTCCGTAAATTGAGCTGAACATTATTGTTAAATATCGTTAATACAATGAGAGAATATTTAAAAGCTGTTACTCGAAAGATTTTTAAAACTTTATTTAAAATATAGAAGTATTTGATTATATTTTACATTTTGTTAGAAAAATTAGCTAAAACCCATTGTAAAAAGTTATTAAAATTTAATTGCATAGAGAAGATAGTTTTTTGCGGTTTCAAATAATAGAAATAATAAAGTTATAATTTTTGAAGTTAGTTGTAATTATTTAAGGAGCAGAAAGTTCAAAGTAGGAAGTTTGAAATTTTCAACTCTGCCAATATTGAAGTTCATTTGTATGAGTTTTTCTGTTGAAATCAAGATTAAAATTTTTGTTTATTCTTCTAGTTTTCATAAACAAACCAGTTTAAAATTATTGATCTTGCTGTAATTTTGTTGTACTTTCTGTGCCTGTATTAAACCGCTCAGTATGTTGTTGAAGAAATGTTTGCTCAGTTTTACATAAGTCAGCAAAGGGTTTAAATACTCTGTGCTAGCACAAAATGAATTGAACTGGTTCTGTAGGCAAAACAAATTGCTTTGTAATTTTTGGGTTAAAAAAATGGGAACAAGTGTTTTTGTTTTCTCAAAAGGTTTAGAATGCTCCAGAAAACGTTTTACTAACTGAAGCAACCAAAATGTTAACGAAATATGAAAAACAGGATGGAAAGTCAACTTGGATAATGTAAATACGAAATTTTCGTAAAAGCAAACAATCATTTATTCCTCCTCATTAAATTCAAATGAAAAAATCGCAAATGTATCTTATAATTACTATGGATTACTTTTTTTAAATTTATTTTCCGGAATTTTTATTTCAAAGAAGCAGGCTTTTATTTTTAACTTTCTTGTACTTTAACATTACTTATGCAGATTTTCCCTTCTTGTTGATATGTTTTGGTAATTCTTAACAAATTAAAGTAACAATAATACCTAAATCTTATTATTTCCACTATATGTTCATAGTTTTTGACTTAGACGATAACTATTTCGTGCTTCATTTTCAAGATTTAATTTTCTTCTATGCGTATAAGTTTTATTATTATATTATTATTATTATTATTATTATATTATTATTACTATTATTATTATTATTATTATTATTATTTCTTAGTGTAACACAATGGAATAAATTTGAAGTACGATATAAAATGCAAAAAAGAAAGAGACGTAGGTTTATTGCTTATAAGAAAACTGGTTCATTAAATTGCGGTTTCCTTCCTGTTTTTCCTTTTTTTTAAAAAACCTGTTTCGATGAATCAAAACCTTATTTTGGTTGAGATTAAGAACGTGTTAAGCACTTTAATTGGTTCTTGAGTGTGTTGTGCTGAACGAAACAATAAATTGTAGCAAATGTTCTAATATCTATCAATGTAATATAATTTTTTTTAAACTAAACTTTGTCTGTCAAGTAAACTATGCAAAACAGAAAAAAAACTTACAATTTTAACGTTGATTTTATCCATTAAATAGTAGCAATATTTTTGCGCGTAAAATTTCCACTTTAAATCTTTTGAAGCTCAATTTCTAGGTAAGGTGGTGGATAAAAGTGTAAAAATTGTGCATAGCCGTGAACATGATATTGAAATTTTATATGTATGTGAATGACGTCTTTATATCTACGATTACAAAGCAATGTTCATTATTACATAAAGGCAGCTTCTATTTAAGAATGGGCTTATTAAAACAGCTTTCCATTTTACAAAATGCACTTAGTCAGCATACAATATTGTTCAATAATTTTTAGTATAGAATACAGGAATACAAGAAATAGAATTGCAAATACTTCTGCCTTAAAAAGAGTTTTCGGTTATTAGCATTTTGTAAATATTTTTTTGGTTTGACGTACGTGTCATATTTTATAGACATATAATTTCTTGACAATTTTTGTTTGGCAGTGAGTGTGTTTTTAGGAAGTCTATAGAAATTAATGTTTTATAATAGTTCAAGAACAGCTGATAGTCTGGAGTTATTATTGTAATTGTATATATATATATATATATATATATATATATATAATACTATATATATATTATATATATATATATATATATATATATATATATATATATATATATATATATACTCCTTCTGTCTTTCTTTTTTCATTTATTTGTAAACTTTTCATAATTATTTCTTGTATTCGCTATATCCAACAACCAGTAAAAATTAAAGTACGTTTATCTCAGCGGTTCGAATTTAAGTTTATAATAAATAATTACTCATCATATACTCTTCCTAAAAACCACTTGCGCTATACAAAGTACATGTGCCTCATTTTCATACAAGTGATTTACTTAAAAAAAACATTTGTAAGAATTTTTAATTTCTTATAGAAATTTATATGTTTAGAAGATAAATATTTCTAATTAATTTACATAGTAATGCATGTTGGTTATTTTAGTGTACTACAAAACATATCTGTGAAACAGTTTGGAAGTTTACAATAAGTTATTTTTAGAAGTACAAGTTTTCTTTTATGCATGTTACAACAGTGTTGTGTTGTGCATGGTTGCAATGAAAGGATAAATATTACTATTCAATCTAGCAAGATTTCAGTACTTAATACGTTGCGCTTATGATAATCAAAGTATTAAGTTTTTCATAACTTTTTCAACAAACGTGGCTCATAAGTTAAATTACTTTCACTGTGTTTTAAATTTTTAATCATTTACTATTAGGAAGCTGGATGGTATTTAATATCCGGTGCAGAATTGAATCAATATGTCCAATACTTCCTGCATTATAGTCAAACTTTTTAAATCGTTGAATATTTCCTACCTTCTTTTTCTTTTCTTAAATTTCCATTTCATTCCTCTCCGAAAAATCGGAATTTTCTGCATGAAATTTACTGTACCCCCCCCCCCAGAAAAAAATAAATTAAAAAAAAGAGGCGTGAAGAATTTTAAAAACTTATAAGAAAAGCATGCTTCATAACAAGTTTAACAGCTCAGTAATACTAAGGTTTGGTATCTAAAGTTCCTTTATGAAAATCAGTACTTCACTGTGTATTTACTTTTCTCCAGTCTCAGTTTGTTTCTACTTTGCTTAACACACTTGTAGGTTTATACATTTCCTAAGTCACTACGTCATGCTTCTACTGTGTCTTAAGAATGCTAGAAAAAGGCCTTTATTTTTTACTTCCATTGCAACCATGTTAAATGCTTTGTGCACCAGTTTGCCGTTAAACTTGCACACGTTTCTAGTTCAATTTTTGTACATATTCCAATGGACCTTATATAAGATATTGTTAAGATTTTCATCGTTATTCCTTTCCGTAACAAAACGATGAAAATAATTACTGTTGGTGAAACTCACAGTTGACCATTGTTTTATATTCATGTTTCTATCGTCATATAAGGATGTCTAATTGTAGAAATAAACCAATGTGTTCAAAATTAAATGTGTCTCATTTATTTTCATTTTATCGAATAACGTATATATTTGTTTGGAAATGTTAACAAAGCCTTAACAACTACTAATTTAAATTAAAAAATTTAAAAAAACCCAATTTTTAGATACGAATACATATAAAATTCAAATACATCTAAATTGTTTCTAGATGTCATGGGAAACGCAGGAAAGGAATGATTGTTAAAATCTTATGCGAGCTAGGCTGTCATTTTGGTGTGCGCAGCTTCACTTTTCCAACTGTATCGTAATTTGGTGTAAAGTCGGAATTTTACAGTACACGCATTCCACAGGGATCCGGAAGAAAATATAATCAGACCAAATAAAATTTGCCAGTCGCAAAAGCAAAATCCAGGGGAAACATTGAAAATCCTCTTAAAAGCATTATACTAAATTATTTATAACTATTTTATTTGTTAACAAATAAGATTTTTAATCATTCAGCTGTCTTTTTTTGACGGCCAACAATAACATCGTAATCAATCGCGTGAAAAAACGCTTACATTAAAATTTTGGAGGATTTTAATTAATATATTTGGTAATTAAAGTCACAGAAAGACGATACCTAGCTAAGAACACTCTCTATCAATTTTCTTTTCGAGCAAAATAAGAGTTATCAAAATCGGTTCATCTGTTTAGGTGTACTGTATGGTGCCACAGACATATACACAGACAAGTCAAACTTAAAAACCCCTTCCCTTTTTGTTGGAAGCTAAAAATAAACAAACTGTTAAAAAAGGATAACTTCTTATTCTATTCCGACCTTCATTTCGATTAATCACCTCTGATGTCTTTTTTTTCATTAACAGAAAAAAAAATGCTGCTCAATGTATTTTGTTCAGTTGTTTTTTCTATTTTCTATTAAGATGCTTCAATAGGGTGGTCACAAAAAATCAATTTTCGAATTTCTTTTGCGGCACCCCCCTAAAATGTGCCAATGGGCTAGAAAATGAGATTTTCAAAGTTTTAGCTTAATCGGATAATATTAACACGTGCCGCAAAGAGGGTAAAGTTAAGAAAAACAGCGTTTTTTAGCCAAAAATTGTAGTTTTTACTCTGTAAAACCAAAATTACTGATCCTAGAAACTTTATTTTGGTCTCATTTTGTAGGGAATTTTATTTTCTTTAAGTCTAATCTTATTTAAATTTCGAAAAAAATGATTAAATATTTTTCAGAATTTTCACAAGTCAGGCTGCAACGCAAATCATCGAAATTGCAAGTAACATGGGGAAATTTTTTTTTCAACTAATCTTTTGAGGCACCCCCTAAAATGTGCCAATAGACTAGAAAATGAGATTTGAAAAGTTTTAGCTTAATCGGATAATATT